>LSSN01001816.1:0-38166 GCA_001970855.1 Smittium culicis
GCTTGTCGTTATAGACAAGCTTCGTAGACATTAGATTGTTTGCGTCTTTAATATTATTAAAAATCATGTATGTGGTGCCGGCGCGATGGTCGTCCTGTCTAATGTACGACACGTCTTTAAGCGCACTGAATATGACCTCAAGGGCGTCGATGTGGTTCCCTTTGAATTGGGCCCATGAACAGCCGACTTTCATGTCGGAGCCGCCAGTGCAGAACTTCTTGAGGCAGGTCATTTCACCTCCAAAAAGCATATGCTTGATGGAAACCTCCTTATTCATGCTCATATCTGTCAGATTTCCTTTTCTTCCTGCGTGGATTTTTTTAGCTGAGCTTTTTTGCATTTTTTTGTTGCTAAGTTGTGATCTGGGATCATGGTTTAGCCTATTTTGGTTATTAACCCTAGTATAATCAGCAGTGTTGCTGTTTTGTACCTCATTTGTGAGGCAATTAGGGTCATTTCCCTTCACAACGTCGCTAAATAAGGTTCTAGAACGTTTTACGGGCTTTCTAATGACCATAATTAATTAAATTGGTGTTTTTTTTGTGCTTTTATTTATTTTTTGGTTTTTTTTGTGTAGGCTTTTTTTTATGTCGCAAATTAGTCGAAATAATCAAATTCGTTAAATTTGGCGATTTGCGTGCTTTTTTTTTCGATTTGACTAATTAAAACCGTGCTCCAAATTTGGGCACTTACAATTTAATTGCAATAGTTAAACTTTGTCTAAAGAGACCAAACTTGTACCAAAATGTAGCTCTTGGCAAGATCAACAAAGTTGAATTAACAAGTTATAGTCGATAGACTACGTGTTCGATGGTTTTATTCAATTTTATTTAGAAAGGGCGTAGAAAAAAGTGAGTAGTAGATAAGAAATAAAATTTTTTAGATTCTCTAATCCTATTGGCTCGCCAAAGAAAAAATTTTCTAAGAGAGAGAGATACATCCCACTTGCTATTCATAATATAGCCCAAGTAGGTGTACTGGTCGGTGGAGTCGACTTTTTGGCCCTGCAGGGTCATATCAGTGGTCAACTCCCCGCTTATCGTCATTATCCCGCACTTGGAGGCATTCACAGCCATTTCCCAAGTTTCCGACCATTCAGTAATGGTGATCAGTGCATCTTGTAGCTCGGCTGATGATTCGGCCAATAGCACGGCATCGTCGGCAAACAGTAGTCCTGGTATGCGCGAGCTGAGCGTGTATAGTAAATAAGAAATAAAATTTTATATATTCTCTAATCCTATTGGCTCGCCCAAGAAATATACTTTCTGAGATAGAGAGAGCTTTCCCCAAAAAATTTGCCTCATAGCGTTAGCACTTTTAGACATAACTGGTAAAAAGATTTGTTATGAGTGTAATAAGTGTAAATGAATTCTTTATATTTTTATTTGTTATACAATTATATTGCCTAGAGCAACATTAAAATTTTTTCATAACAAAAAAGAAAGTATTTAATAAAGCTAATTTGATTTTTATAAAATACAAACTATTGAGATTAGAGATTTAATGAATTTAACTGTCAATCCTGGAGTTGAATGTTTCGTCGCGAATATTTTTAAGGAATTCTATTGCATCAGTTCCGCCTGTGCCCAATACAACAGCGTCTTCATCTATTATTTTTGCTAGCCCATGCTCATAAACGTTGCTAATTTTACCTTGTCCATTAGCATCACCATTAATTTTTATTCCATTCTCAGCTTGAGGTTTATTTTCTGTTGATTTTCCTTTTACATAGTTAATTATATTTGAAATACCGCCATTTACTTTATCTTGTAGAGATGTGTTGGTAGAATTAGATGCTTTTTCTTTAGTATTGTTATCTCCTTTTTGAGGGGGCATTTTATTTCCGCGCGCTGGCTCAGCTACATATCTTGTTACGATTGATATATGGGCATCTCTAAATGTTTTTAAACTAGATATACTTCTGTTATAAATCTTAATAAGCTCGGTTTGCTGGGCTAAACTAAATTTTCCTTTAGATTTTATAGCGCTAGCTTGGCTTCCATTACTTGGTGTGTCAACAATGTTTATAATTTCTGAAAATTCAGATTCGTCTAGTAAATTTCTTTTTACTATGTCAGGAGTAGATCTTAAAATGTATTGGCGGAGTTTGACTGCGTTTGCATAGTCTTGTAAGAATTTTCTGTGTAATCCAGGCATATAATTTCTCATTTTCATTAGATATGGATTGCCAGGGGGTGTTTTTTCCAATTTACTTTTGTCAAGCCCAGCTTCTAAATCTTCAGCAATCTCGTCTTCAGAAGGATAATGACGGATTCCAAGAATAATATCTATAAGTTGTATAATAGAACTTTGAGCGGCACTCCCGCCTGCGTATTTTCTATAATAGGTACCATCGTATCCACTAATAGAACTTCTTCTACTACTTGGCTTATTTTTATCTCCTTCAGACTTGGAGCTAAAAACTGGAACGAACTTTGATGTTGTAGCATCTTGTAAACTCCCGAAAGCGTCCTTTGTTTCGATATATTTTGTGCCATCATAATGGACGCCATTGTGCAATCCTACGCTTTCCATATTTTCCCAGCCGGCCAAATATGGTCTTATTTTCCAGTAAAATATATAGGGGTCGCATTTTTCATTCATTCTTACTAGCAACTTTGTCATAAGTTGAATAGTCTTTGTAACATCTTCTAATCCAGAAACGACGCCAGACAAGTCATCGCTCAAAATTGCATTAGCTATATCTCCTGCAGTTTTGACTATCTTGCCTCCTTTAGATTCAATTGCTACAGAAACCAAATAGAACCAAGACTCGTCGGGTGATCCTGTGAATGTTAATAAAGTGGCCAAGTTATCAAGGTCTAATTCTTGTTCATCTACATTTTTTACTTCTGAATCACTGACTACTTTAGGTGAATTTAAAACCTCCCAATTCCACAATACTACTGAAGCATTCGTTGAAACTGGGTTAATTCCCAAGTATTCAGAGACTTCACAGAATGGAATAGAAATACATTTTGGTAATTCTTCCTTAGGCTCTTTATGAAGACTCCAAACATACCCATGGCTCAAAAAACCCAATACTACATAGGCTCTTTGGTACTCTTTTATACCTACTAATTTATCGGTTGATAGCGTAGGCAGCTATATATAAAATAATAATAAAACTTATTAGTATTGATGATATGATCCAATTGTAGTTAAATAGATATAAAAAAACATAGCATACGTCATGGATCATTTCTCTGAATCCTCCAGATAGCTGGTATTGAACAATTTTCGAAACTAAATCTTCCCATGGCTTGTAATAAGGGTCTGAAATTCTCTTGAGTGGTGGCTCTGGCGATAAAAAGCCATTATGTGTGCTGATATCATATTCAGACAGCGGTGCAGGCATAAAGTCCCAGTTACTAACCATTTTGATAATATTTTTATTACTCGGTGTACTTTCTCAGAAATTGTAGTGCTATAGTTGTTTATATTTAATATAAGTATTTTGATTTAAGTAGTAAAGAGAGGTTATATTTGATTCATTTTATATTTTTTCAACGCCATTTAATAACTTTTATTTCAAAAATTTTTATGCAACTAAAAAATTTAATCCTAATTATCAATTTTCAATTTTCAATAGCGACCTATTTACATCTACTAGTAGTACGTTTTTAGACTATTATTTCAATCTGTTGTAGCGTGGAAAAAAATAAGCGCTATCCGCATAATTTCAATTACGTCTTCGACTCACGATTTGCTACTTAAAGAAAACTTATTACTAATACTGAATCAGATTTAATTATGCCAAATTAAATTAATTGTTCCCACGGAATAGACAAAACTAGTTTGAATATATAATCGGGTTTTAATTGATTAAGTTTGTTGTCATTGGCAAGCAATTTTATTACTGCTCAAAATTGGGCGCAAAAACATAATTACACCAAAGCAAAAATAATTCATTTCTAATAATTGCTAGTCTGAAATTATCAGCGATTTTTAATCCATTCAGGGGTAACTACCCCAAAGCATAAAAGCTATTTACGAATACATTTTTGAAAAATCATATACTATTTTGCAGGTTTTAGTCTATTTTTCGACAATAAATTAGCCCACAAATCACAATATAATTAATTCAACCTCGTGATTAATTAACGTATTGGCTTGAAATTTATAGATAGCAAATGGAAAACTCTCATAACCTATACAACAAATCATATGTTTTTATTTACTTTTTCAGGGGCAGTTGGCTTTTTTTGAACTGCCAAAAATTCCAACCTAATGACAAATGGGAGATTCTGAACGAAGAGAGCACTTTGTTTCAGTTTAATGTTATTGGCCTGTATAATCACTTTTTAGAAGTATTATTGGCGGAGCAAAAAAGGCATTTTTATTTTTCTATTTCTTCGTTTCAATATAAAATTTTTATTTGCTAAAAAGGTAAATTATTCTACTCATTGGCCGTTTATTTTTTATGCGATTTTATATACTGAAACTCTTTACACTATAAAATGACCTCTCCATAAAGAAATGCCCAAATAGATAAATAAATATACAATTAAAAATGCTGTTTTATAATTTCAATCAATAAAAAGCGTTTCTTTCGATAGCAAGTTACCAGTTATAAAAAAGTTAAATTCCATTGGCTACAAAAGGGATTTTGAATAGGCTAAGGAAATTAAATATTTTTTATCTAGCAAAATTTAGCTTGAAAAAAAAAATCTACAGTACCCTAGTATTTTCACTAGAACTCTCTACTCGAATAATAATTTCAGTGTTACAATATAACTAACTAAACTAGAAATCATAAACGATGGACTATTTTTTGTGGCATTAAGGTTATCTACCACACCTAAAATGAATAATCTTGCAGAGACCAAATGTGACCTACGACACCTAATCTGAAAAGGTTTTTAAGCATTACGAGATATTAGATCCTCAATATTTATAAAAAAATATGGTAAAAATGAACTTTTTCCTGTGTTATATTTGGTGGTTTTTATTATTAGCATAATTCGCTAAATATAATATATTAGATCTTTATCGTTTATATTAACTCTTTAAATGCGAGCTTTTTGACTTGATTATGATATATGGGATATTCTTAGGAGAAGCAGAACTTATTTTCCATAAAATTATATTAGCTTAATTAAATAGGTAAAGCTATTGTTTGTTTCAGATAAACCATTAGATGATATTTTCTAAATTGATTTATAAATAAAAGCAATGTTGAAAAGTAGGAAAAACTTGGAAAAGTTTTGTTCCTCGAAATAATCTCGCATATTTATCAATTTACTATTTGTTAGTTTCTACTAAAAACCAAAATTTTTGTGTGTCCCAAAGTTAATGTAATTTATTGAACACAGTTGGCTAGATTTGGTAGATCAAAAATGGTCTACTGCGTGGGAAAGGGGTAATGAAAAATAAATAGACGCCAAAAGGATATTGCTGGGAGATTGTTTCGGGAAGCGGAGCTTTTTATATTTATATTTTCCTAATTTTCAACATTGCTTTTATTTATTAGCGCTTTCAAAGGGCGGTAGACTATTTTTGACCTCGAAATTTAGCCAATTAAGTTGTATTAAAATAATTTAATTCCAAGGCCATAAGAACTATTGGTATTTTATAGAATATTGACAAATATTAATTATAATTATAAATCATAAACGAATCAATATATTGATTTTTTCAAAGAGCGTTGGACGGGAAAGGGATAATCAATTTAGAAAATATCATCTAACGGGTTATCTGTTACAGCCAATAATTTTATTTATTACACTCTAGCAAATAAAAATTTACTAGAAAAAAGTTTTTCCTCTTCTAGTTATCTCCCATTTACATAAAACAGTAAAACCTCTAATATGGATTCACCTTAAGATGTCAACTATACAAGATTGCAACTTTATGAATGTTAGATCGAAAAAGGTATTACTTTATTATTTGAAGCATAATTCATTTTTAAAAAATCGAGTTTATAGGCTAATTATTTCAAATTTGTAAGTTTTTGTATGTTTTATTTTTGAATTGGCTATTTACATTGATAATAATCTAAACCTGCTGCAAATTTAAACCTGAGAATGAAAATCTTAATTATATTTATAAATGAGATATTCTTAGGGGACAAGTATCTTATTTTTTTTTGAAATTCTATTTGCTTAATTTAATAAGGTAAAGGTATTGGCTGTATCAGTTAAGCCAATAG
Organism: Smittium culicis; assembly: GCA_001970855.1. NCBI lineage: Eukaryota > Fungi > Kickxellomycota > Harpellomycetes > Harpellales > Legeriomycetaceae > Smittium > Smittium culicis. The sequence continues at coordinate 6,152 of LSSN01001816.1, forward strand.
ATGATTTTTTACTAATAAAATCGAAAATATAGGCAACGCTTATGAGAAGGGTAAACTTGATACGAAAAGTCCGCTCCTCGAAATAATCTCCCAAATAGCTGTAAAATGAGTAAAAATATAACTTCTAGCATGGTAACTAAACCATATTATTTAACACTTTCCCACGCGATAGAGTGTTTTTGTTAAACAAAATTTAACCAACTGAATACAGTAAAAATAATTTAATTCCAAGAATCAATCAATAATTGGTTTTTTATAGAATATCATCAAATAACAATTTTAGCTATAAATCATTAACGAATAAATGAGTTTATTTTTTCAAAGAGTGTTGGATGCGAAAGGGTTAATTAGAAAACTAAAGTTTGCTTTATTAAAATGTTAATCTATAGCTAGCGCCTTGCAAACTATTTTTAGAATTCAACCCCTCTAAAATGGCGAATTTCCACTTGAGAGTGCATTTAGCCCAAAATATAGATAAAATACTAGGTTCTTACTCGAAGGTTTTACAGTAAATGAAAATAGTGCGATTTACATCCAATAAAGTATAAAATTTTTCATTTTATCTAATTGAAAATAATATATTAATTATTATCGGTATTAAAAATCCGAAATTAGTAATAACAATCACAAGCCAAAGGCCATTTAATTTTATCAAAGCCAATCAACTATAGTATTTATACCAGCTCGATTTTTCGACATATAGAAAGCCTAGTTAATTTCACACACGCAATAGGCATTTTTAGTGTGCCAAATTTTAACCCTATTACGTTCAGTATTTTTTATCCCTTTCAGGGGCCAATGATAATAGCATTTTTAAAAAGCATATTTGGTTAATCCATAAAAGTAAAATTTTTTATTAGATTAGCTATATATAAATAGCAAAACACAATTTATGGTTTTAAATTATTTTATATATTTGTAACTAGTTTGAGTAATTTTAGTAGTTCAAAAAAAGCCAACTGCCACTCAAAGGTTTAAAAAGCTAATTCATCAATTTTTTTATGATTTATTAGTAAAATTATTATTTTTTAATATTCTGTAATAAACCAAAAAAATTTCGAGGCTTAGAGTTAAATTATTTTTATTTAATGCAGTTGACTAAATTTTTCAGATCAAAAGCAGTTAACCACCCGTGGAGGGGTTAAAGAAATAATGACTAAAACAAATGTTAATTTAATCTAACTGAAAATGTAAATTCTAAGGCTAATTCTCAGAAAGTAATCAAAAAAGCACTTTCAAATAAAAGCTTGATTTGAAAACAATATTTAATCCCAGCAAATCAATATTTTTAATAATAAATCCTAAAATTTGATTGTTCTTTACGTTATCTCTTTCTCGGATGCTGTATGAGGTTTAAGATTAAATAACTAGCCGAAACTGCTTATATTTTATTAACCTTCTCCCGTCCAACACTCTTTGGAAAAATGAATTAATTGATCTGTTTATTATTTATAATTAATTTTTTTATTTATTGACATTCTGTAATATACCACTATTGATTGATTCTCGGAATTAAATCATCCGTATTTTATTCAGTTGGCTAAATTTAATAAATAAAAAATAGTCTACCGCCCGTAAAAGGGTTAATTGAAAAATTACGAGCAAAGGTTATTTTTATTTTCATCTTATTGATATAAAAATAGCTAAAATGCCAATATCATTGGCAAAATACAATATTATTTTCACATATTTAGCTTAAATTTGATGAAAAAAAGTAAATTTTTATTATTTTTTGGGAACTATATCGCATTTTCTCTTTATGTGCGAGACTCTGAACGAAGAGAGCACCTTTTTGCAGCTTAATTTTATAGGCTTGGAAAATTTTAAATTGAAAGCATTATTTGCAAAGTTGAAAAATAATTTGATTTTTCTATTTTTTCGTTAAATTTTGAAATTTATATTTGCTTAAAGAAAGATATGATTTTGCCCATTGACCATTGATCTATTATGCGATTTTGTACACTGTAACACTTTTCACTATAAATAGACTCCTTCAAAAATAATCTCCCATACGGGGGATTCTTTATGAAAAAAGCACTATTATGTATAACAAGCTGCGCTGAATAAAATTTATTATTTAATTATTATACAATGAAAAAATTTAGTGTAATTTTTAACAAATAATACTTTCATTTTGATTGAATAACTAGAAAAAACGAAATTCCTATTCTATTCCGCCAATAATTTTTTATCTTAAAATATTTGGTCCAATAATTTTGAGTTGCAAAATAGTGCTTTATACATTCAGAATCTTCCTTAAAATAAAGCACATTCTTCATTTAGTGTCACAAAAATTAAATTTGCCTAATTGTAACCAATATTTCGCAGAACGGATCTTATTCTATACGCTTTTTCAAAAAAAAATACTCTTAATTTAAATATTGTTATTCTATTGGATATACTATATAAAAAAATTCTGATATATACAGTAATTTTTTAGCTCAAAGCATCAAATAAAATAGCTATTTAAATGAGGTCCATTCCTCAAAATAATTGCCCATACATTATCAAATTTAATATTTATTATGGTCTATCTTTTGATTTTGTTTCACCAGAAATTCGAGCATAAGAGTGTTTTTAGTATAGACCTACATTTAATCAGCGTTTATGTCAAAAAAGGTTTATTTTTTTGGTATAAAAAAAATGTATAGTAAAAATTTCTAGTTTCAAATAATACTATGAAATTTATATATAATTATAAAGGAGAAAAATCAGGTATATTGTGTTAAAACACCTACTAAATTCTTTATGTTTAGTAATATCGCAAAATAAAAAATTTTATAAAACCATCTTTGCTCAATAGTACAAATTAAAATTTACTATTGTTATTCGACATACTTTTATTATTTAGTTTTCCCTCTTGAAGGCTTTTCGTTTTATCTCAAAACTCACTAAAAGTACCTTTGCTAGGTCACTATCTAAAATATAAAAATTTGACTTTTTTAAGTAAAGCAAGATGCGTTAAAAAATATCTAAAGTTATTATATGCCCATCTAAAAAACTGACACGTTATCTATTAAGCTGCAAATACGCGCACGAAATGACGAGATAACTGTCTTTTCGGTTAAGTTATATTTATCAACCATATTTTGGATAGATCAGTTTGCTGAAAATGATTTAACTCCTAAAAATTACCTTACAATAATTAATTTGTAATTTCATTCAAGCTTTTTATGATTAATTATGCGATACATATATACTTAGCTTTGAGAGGGCTGAGAGCCTTAATAAGTATCACTATATTAATTAAATAAGCTTTCTAACAATGAACCATTTTTCAATTTTCAATTTTTTTTTTCTTTCATACGCTACAATATATAAAGAATATTTTCTATTATAATTATATTGGGTAAAGACATCTATTATGTTACCATTAATATTTTTGAATGGAAATTATAAATTTATATTTGCATTTTTTTTCTAGAATCTCAAAGTGGCGTGACGATATTGAAACGCTAAGAATCAGTGTGCTCAAGAATAAAACTTAGGTTTTTGGAATACTCTCAATTTCTTTTTATTATTAAAAAATATTGTAGATCATATTGCTTTGATTAGAATAACTTTTGATCAAATTATATAATATTAAGTGATTTTATGCAATAAAAAAATATGATGTAATTATTGATGAATTTTGATTAAGCATTGTATAAGTATATATCATTATAAATTTAATTTTTCTTATTGTGGAAATGCTTTTCATGTTTTTATTGATTCATTAATTTTTTTATTCATTTATCAAATATAAAAATATGGGTTTATATTTACTCTTTTATTCTTAATTATATTAATTAAATCTAAAAATTCAATATATTCCTCAGAATTTACTTGAATACCTCGGCTCTTAAAATAATATAATGAATATTCTTGTTTTATATTAAACATATTGATACTTTGTTGCTTTTTAAGCAAATTAAAATTCATCAATAAATAAATCGAATCAATACAACTCGAGTTTCAACATTTTATGATTTGTAAAAATACCTACATAAGCTAAGCTTGATGTACGAAAAACATTTCATCATTCACGAGGAATTTAGTATATTTCCCCTAGCTCGAAAAATTGAAAATCCGATGGCTAGTGTTACAGAAATTTACATGTAATTATTATGATTTTCTTGGAATTTATACTAGCTGCGTTTCATTTAAGCTTATTTATCTATCATCCTCCTAGATTTATATTCGTTTGATTACTAATCCATTCTATGATTTTACTGATTATTTTTGGTAACCAAATAAACTTCAGAATAAACTCTCACGAACTTTTTAATCCTTCAAAGGATAAAAATAACAACATATAATAGCACGTTACGTAATTACAAATAATTATGAAAATCTAGTAAGTTAGTCGATATTACCTTTTTTGGTTAGCTGATTCCCTATTCGCATTATAATGCGGAATTGTACTTGCAGCAATTTTGGTATTGCTTTTAGCCAATAGATTCGCCTTATACTTATGAATTTCAAGTTATTTCATATTATTATTTGTATTGCTTATTTAAAAAGCTAGTATCTATTTCCGAGGACCGATCCTCTGTGTATCCTAACCATTTCCCTGTTACATCATTATGAATGAATAAAAAAAAAATGCTATATTGATTGTAATAGTAATCAAGATACGTAAATTAAATTCTTAGAACGAAACTTGCATTATTAATAAATCCTCACATAACTGAAAATCAGTACACGAAACCATATGTAGAACCCGAAAATTCAAAAACCAGTTTTTACAAAGAGCCCCAAAAGTAAATTTAAACTAATGCAAAAAAAAACATTTATATAATATTTTATCACACTAAAAACATCCAATGTAAAATTTTTTTTGTTAATTCACATTTAACTATTTATCATAATAACCACAATGCATATGTAAATCCCATTTAAAATTTTTCATTGGTGTGAAAAAATATATTGATTTGTAGTTATATAAAGTGGAAATTTAAATCTCGAAAAATATTAGATTTTTTATCATTTTTGATGACAAATTACACGTATATGGGTTTAAAATTCGATGAAACAGTTAAATATCTTATACATAGTATTAGATATATTTTTCTGATAATTAAAAATATATATACATCAATATATTTTTATAAAGTTATGCGTACATTCATTATAATTTTTATGAAAATCATTTTGCATTATTACGCCTTATTTTATCATTAGCAGCAATGGTTGATTTATATGGGATATTCTTAGGGAAGATGGAACTTTTTTTCTTAGAAATTTTATTTGCTTACTCCAAATAGGTAAAGGTATAGGTTTTATCATTTAAATCATTCGATTGAAAAATAAAAGCGATGCAACTAAGTACGAAAAACATAATAGGAAAAGTTCCGCTACTCGAAATAATCTTCGATTTAACAAACGAATTAATTTTCCCTGAGCGAGTTAATTAAAAATACTTATGTATATAATATTATTTTAATAAAAAATTTTACATTTAAAGAAATGGGATTTCAATTTATAGCTTCATTAACTTTGTAGACTACCGGTTAATTGCCAATTATTTATTTTTTAAGGAATATCTTTTAGTTCAGAGAAAAAGAAAAAGGCAAAATGAATGGAGACTCCAATTAAACCTAGATTATTTAGCTCGATAAAATATGGCTATAAATATGAAATCATTTTCTAGAGCTGAATCAATTCTACATAAAATATTAATTTATTTCTTTCTTATAACGTTTTTTTATTCGCTCTATTTATAATAATACAGCACTATACATTGAAGATAAGAATAGATTTTATATTTATACTATCAAAAATATAATAGTTTATACATATTTAAAAATTATTGCTTTAAGCTAAAATCTAAATGATTTGGAATAATTATACACGCTCTACGAAATGACTGCCAAATCAATTGAATATCTGTATAGTAACCAAATAAAAAATTTAGTAAATTTAATATCCGGAGAAAAATTTTCCTCGATATAGGTATCATACTTGCGACTAAAAAAATTTTAGCGTATTATAGCTGTATTTTTACTGCGTGTTTTTTTTACTTGTTTATCTTGTTAAAAAAATCTTCAAGAAATTTTTAATTCACCAATAGATTCATATAAACTTTTTCAGCATCTATAATAATCGAGTATAAATTATACTGAATAATAGTGAACTAATTTCGAATTGATATTTTAATTTATAACTACATAGATTTGGGTTGATTAAAAATTTATGTTTTACTTTATTTTAGTTTTTTTTTTTCCTGTATAGTAATTTAGTAAGCTATTAACTCATTTTATTTTCATTGATAAATTGACTGTAAATGAATAAATTTTAATATTTAAATTTCGATATTATTTTGATTACTAATTTTAACTTTATATCTTAAATCATTATATTATTTATTATATAAATTATTCTGCTGGAATTAATCAAAGTATTTGAATGAAAATCTTCGTTAATATATATTTTTTTATACTTAGTCCCGAGTTTATAAATATATATAGCCAATTTTTATGTTTAATTATGATTTTTTTAGATAATTTTAATATTTTTGTGATAAATAATTGGTATATTCGCAAAATAGCTAAGTAAGAATTTGTTTTTTATAAAATTAATTCATAATTTAAATATTTATAGTGATTAAAACTAATTTGGTTTTGTTTATTGTGTGAATTTTTGAAAGCTATATTTTAAATAATAAAAGCGTATATCATTACAATAGTTGATTTGAATTAATGAAATTTTATTTGACTAAACTTATATTTTTAAAAAACATGTGTGATGGCACTAGATTAATAATAGATTATGAAAATTAAATCGATTTATTCATCTTAATCATTACTTTTAGTGAATTTTAAATATATTTTTTAGCAAAATAAAAAAATTTTGATTAAATAAAAATTTAAAAGTAATTGCAATAAATAAATTAGATTTAATTAAGGAATAATTTAAATTTATTATATATGAAGTATACTGCAATTTTGAGTAAATAAATTCTTATTCATACTCTTTACTTTAATTTTTTATTATCTACTAATCAAATTTACATTTAAAAACAATATTTTCAAGCTATAAAAAATATTGGATTTTAAAAATTTTCAAAAATAAATGATTATGAATTTTATTACATTAGAATTTAGATAATTAACAAAATTTTATCATCAGATAGAATTCTAATTAATTAACACTCAAAAATATTAAGTGTATTCAAAAACTTTGATCTGATTTTTTTCCAATTTAATTATAGAAACATTATACTAATGATTTAAAACGTTTTATTATTTTCGCTATTTATTTTGATAACCTTATAAATAAAAATAAAAATGTAATCTACTCGATCCAAAATCATCAACCGCCATATTTTTTCTTATCTAATCTAATTTTGATTAAAAAAATTAAACTTTATTTTTACTCTGCCTTAAAATTTATTTCGATTAAAATTAAGTTTTATTAACAATAAACAAAATAAAAATGGCTAAAAATAATAGTTAAATAAATAAATACTCTTATAATTATAATAATTTTTTTACGAGAAATGCTTATTTTAATTTATTTATAAATATTGACTTGTTATTTTCTAAATTCAAATTTTGATCAACATGGCATTGAGATTTATTGGATTCATGCCTTTCACATATTTATTTTCATCCTAATATATTTTCTTTTATGGAAATCTCAGCTATGTAATTTCTTATTTTTAATTATTAAAGAAAAAATTTTTTGATTCCTTATATCAATAATTTGCTGAATAAAAGCAAATTTTTTGAACATAATATATTAAAATAAAGAATGTAGGAAATATGTATTAACTTTTAACACATAACTAACTAATTGACCCTTGAACCAATTCCCAGTGTATGGAGCTGCTAGAGCGGTAGAGGGGGGTCGGTTGAAAAATTATTTTTTGAATATTTTTTTAACTTTTCAAATATTTTTTATTAATTTTTTGTATACTTTTAAATCATTTTTAATAAACTCTTTGATAAAAAAAAAAGCTAATTAATGGATTCATATTATTTTGGTTTATTTAAACACTTTTGGCAACATTATAAGTAATATCTACAAAAAAAAAAAAAAAACGGATATTAATAGCCACATTGATCAAATATTGTTCTATAGTCATCTTTTCGATACATAGAATTATACAGTCTCATAATTTGTATGTTCTTTTAAATTTATATTTTTATATTAATTAAAATCATATTCAATAATAGTAACACCATATTAAAATTATGATATAAAGAGTGATTTTATACAAGATTCTTTAAAAATTAATAACATTCACAGTAGTTTTTATCCTGATAATATCGTTATAATTTTTTTTATCAGCTCCTCTATATTCTCGTTGAGATTAAATATCTATTAATATAATTTTAGCTCATTTTAATGGTCACATTGTAACTGGAAACGAATTTTTTAAATGAAATTTATTTATTTGATGAATAAAATAGTTCATATAAAAAATACTTTATAAATTAAAATTTATAATTGGACCCAATTTTCCAGTTTATATAATTTAGATTATAGAAAATAACAAATGAATTATTACATATATTTTTTATTTTTCATTTTTCATTTTTGTATCCAAAGTTTGCATTATAGTGAAGAAAAGTAAATCTTGAAATAAAAAATTAAAAAAAATATCTCCACCTATATATTTTGCATCTCAAAATAAAAATGAATAGCATTAAAAATACATCACAATATTAACATTAATAAAATGGGATTTAGTAACTATTTCTATTATAATAAACCAATCTGATTCGATTACAAAGCGAAATCGATGCTGTGTTATAAAGAAGTGTATTTAATTTCAATTTTATTAGATTAAATTTAAAGTAAAAAAAACAAGTTTAATTAAAGGTGATTAATTTAAGCAAATAAATAAAAAATATCCTCAAATTATCTAAAAATTAATTTTTATTATGTTTTTACATGCCTTTCTATCATCTTTTTAAATGCTTTATTTTCTTTTTACTGATCCTTTATTTTCTTGGATATCTTAATTAAATTATTGGTAGTTATTAATTATCATTTTATTTATATAAATTAATTTATAATTAAATCATAATTTGAAAATTTATTATAAATATTTATAAATTTTGTATATTTATACAAAAAACACATATCTAATCTTCTTAGGAGATGTGGATCTTTTTTTTTATATAAAAATATTTGTTTATTCAAAGTATTTAAAGCTATTATTTGTATCAGATAAAACATTCGATGATATTTTCTAAATTGGTTTATAAATAAAATTAATGAAAATATCTGTGAAAAAATTTTTGAAAAATTTCCGCACCTCCAAGTAATCTCCCATATAAAATTTTTAGAGAATGATCAGCAGAAATTTTATGCTTTCTAAAAAAAAAATTTCTGCTTTATTAGCCAAGATAAATATTAAAATAAAGTTAAATTTCATTTTTATTATTAATCCAAATAAATAAAAAAATATTTTGCTATTTTAGCTTATAAAAAATTTATTTTCACTGATCAATAAATGAAAATAAAATAATTTAAGAGTATTGGGATATCCACTTTTGGCGAAAAAAAATAAAATAGGACATTTCTAAATATTTTTATTCCCAAATAGAAAAAATTATACTATTTAAACTCATCTCAACTAAATTAATAAAAAAAATATGTTGACAACGATTTTTAAGTTAAATATCTTTTTTAAATTAAAATAGTTATTAAATGAATTATTAAAAGCAATTTAATTTCTAAAAACAATTATGAAATTTTCTTCGCATGAATTTGAAATTCCATTTAAAGTCCAAGGATAAAAACGTAAAATATACATTTAATTTAATAGCCCTCATCTTTTTATGTTTATAATTTTTTTTTTTCTATAAAAGTATTTAAAAATTCTTTCAATTGAATTAAAGCACGTTCTTTATGTAAAAAGAAGTGATTCCTTTACGAGCTGCAATGTATTTTACAAATTCATCTATTACCAAAATGTATGGTTGTTTCGTTAATAACAATTTAAAACTTTTTGAAGATTTGGTTTAAATAAAATTATATTTCAATAGAACTTGATAATAATAGAGTCTTGCTGATTATTGAATATTGATATTAATATTTAAACTTCATTTGCACAAGAAGAATTAGCTTAAATAAAGAAGTTTATTGAAATAAATTATAAGTTTTAAAAAAAATTTCTATTACAAAAGCTTTCAAACGTGTGACATTCAATTACCACTACATAATTATAAAAAATAATATTATATATCGTTACAATTAATTAAGTAAAAATAAAATTTAATAAAAAATATATCCAGAAAATGATTTTAAAATTACCATTATATAAACTATAACATTTCCTTATTTCTTTTCTTTAAATGAAAACAGTTTATATTTAAGATTTTTTAAGAATATATGTGGAAGTGTGGAAGTGTGGAAGTGTGGAAGTGTGGAAGATGTTAATATCCCTTGTCATCCAAACTTTTATTCGACAGAATAAAGTCTTTTCAATCTAGTTAATCAGTTTTATTTACCTATAAAAATTACCATAAATTTTGATTTACAATTATAAAACTACAATGAATTTAAAAAAAACTTGAAATAAGTTACATTATAACATACCATGAACCATAAAGAAAATTTGTTTAAATGCAGCCATTAATATTTAGCCACAATTGGTTTAAGGTTTTAAAAGCAACTATTCATTATAATGATAAGAAATTAGAAAGAACACAAGTTGAATTTTTAGCGAGTGTGCTAATAACACCAGATCAAAAAGAAAAGAAAATAATGATAATACAAGCTTCATTTTAGATATTTAAAAAATAAAACCAAAATATAGTCTAGTCAAAAAACAAAAGTAAACATAAAAATAGTAAATAAAAAAGATTACATGTATTTTTTTCAATAAAATAACTACGTATAAAATGCCTTGCTGAAGATTGTCGATTTTTTTTAGAAAATCGATAATATTAAAGTTTAAGTTTATTAAAAATAAAAATTAAAATCATAATAAAGTTTACATAATAAAAGGATAATAATTAAATAAAATCTTTTTTTTTTTATGCTACTTTTTTCAATTCTAAAATTAAGCTTCCTTAATCTGATTATACAAAAAATTTTAAATTGATAATTTAATTTGTAAAAAAAAATAGCAAAAAAATTTTACCTTTACCTTTAACTATAATTTTAATTATATTTTCAAATTTTAATTAGTATTTTTTTTTTAACAATTAACGTAAATAAAACCTTATAAACTAAACTTTAAAATAAACAACTAAATCTTATCTATCAAAATGATTTTTAATCTATTTATCGAGAATGATATTAAGAAAGCTTATTTCACTTCTGCTCCTGAACTTGACTCTCACTCTGAAAAACTCACTGAGAGAACTGGGGAGTATTATACACCTCAGAATATATAATTTTTTTATCTAATCTTGTGTAAATTGGCATCATTTTATTCATAATTTATAATTACCAGTCTATTATGGAGTATTTTTCGTTAATAAAAACAAAAATTTCTTATTATTGGTTTTAATTAATAGATATTTTTTCAGCATTATGTTAGCTAGCTTTTAAATTTAGTCATTCTAGTTTTATTTTCGAGCTGTTCATAACTATCCATGGTATAATATAAATAAGTTTTTTTGTAGCAGTTTTAATACAGAATTTATTTTATATACTTTTAATAGCCTACAATTGATTTATAACATTATATTTAATAATGTTATCTAATTTATTAGTTTGTAGGTGTTTTCCTTTATAAAAGCCGTCTAAAATAAAAATTTTCCTTTTTTTGATATTAATCGGAATTTTTTTGAGTTAATAGATATTATCTATTTTTATTGTTATGAAATAATCAAAATATACAATATTTTGGTATTAATTTATAATAAATAAGCCATATTTCATTTTACATAAATTTTATCTCGATTCTTGTTTTTTACATCAATTATTTATTAAAGAAGTTATCTCTGACCATTTTTATAAAAATTTATTAAAAAAATTATAAATTTCGGATTACTCTGATTAAGAAATAAGAAAATAACAGTATTATCAATATTATTCAAGAATTTTTGAATAAATATTAGATATTCATAGCATAAATTAATCAATATTTAGTCGAATCCGATAATTAAAATCAATATTTTTTAATATATAGTGATAGATAATTCATTCAGATTTTTGTATAAAAAATTAGATGCTGCAGCGATTTTTAATGAAACGCGTTATTTATTATAATTTCTTCTGAAAAAATAAGAGTATGTGATATCAAGTTTGCTTATGTGAGATAAAAAATGAGCTTATATTATATTTTATAAGGAAAATAATAAAAATAATTAATAATTCAATATTCAATATTCATAAGATAAAAGATTGAGATTGGATTTAAAAAATATTATATAGCTAAGCCTCATTCTCGCTTAGACAGTGCTATTGGATTATATAATTAATCTAATATAATTATAATTATTACTTTTATTTCAATTATTTGTAGCTTGTCTTCCTGGTTCGTTTTTCTTCACTGTGTTTTTTTTTTTCCTATCGAATTTAAACATTTATTTTCTATCAGTTTAAATTTATAGAATATCTGTATAATGAGTTTTTTCAGAATTGAATTTTTCTCGCCTCCTACCTTCCACCACTTTTTAATAAACTAACCAGGCTCAAGTAGAAATATATTATAAATACTATTATAGATTTTTTTTTCTATTTAAAATTTTTTTAATATATAATTTATATATCAAATTAGCTTTATATTCATATTTTGAATTAAATACATTAAATGAGGGGGGGGGATCAAAGTCATACAGAATTTGATTTTGCATCGAAAGTTTTGATTTTAATTTCTACCCCCCCCCCTCCCCAGTCTCATTAATAACTAATTTGCAATTTTATAATTTTGATATCTTAAGTTAGAATTTTTAGCTAAATTAGATTCGCTTTCTTAGTATTAAGTTGGTAATTATTATTATAAAATACTAGAATCACGGTTTAATAACTTTGAACCCCTTTGAAATCATACATAAACTAAATTTAGATACCTAAATTTATATTACCACTGATTTTATTGGCTGAATATTAATAATTCAAAATTATTTTTAAAGTAATATTGTGATCGATTTTTTTCGTTTAAAGAGAAAATTCTAAAACTATTAAACTGAAAAATAAAATTAAATATATAACCTCCAAGTGCAATCAAAGAAAATCGTAAAGATTCCACGATAAAATCATCAAAGTAAAAATTAAAAGAAAATACGAGCCCATAAAAACCAAAATATATATATAAGGGTCTCACCGCCTTTTCACGCAACGGACGTCAGAAAACCTTGGATAATTTATCGCAAAATAATTAAATTAAAAAACTTAGTTTTATTTTTAGGTATAGTAATAACTTTTTTAAAATTTTTAAATCTTTGATTATTATTGACCACGATCTAGATCAAATAAGTTTAAAAATGTATTTTTAACTCAACATTCCTAGCACTAATCTATTTTTGATATTAGAAATTTCTATTTTCCAAAATATCCACACCATATAATCATAATAATAGGATAATATCGATAAATATTTAAATATTCAGACAGGAACTGTTCCTATCTATATTAATATGCTCTTTATAACTGTATACAAAGCGGGAAACTTTTGGAAACTAGGCAGCCACCGTATAAATATTTAATGCAAATTAAATTCATATGAAATGCAATGACCCTCCAAACTTTATCTATATATATATATTAAAATACCAATAAATTCCGGTGTAAGTATCAAAAAATACAATAATAGTTTTATTTATTCCACAAAAAAATAATTACGAATTTTTTATAGTATTTTATCTAAAATTAGAAGCGATGATTTAATATCTATAACTCATAATTATATATTTTGTAGTTTTTTCGTACATAATTTTTTATACTATGAAAATTATAATATTTTAAATTAGTATTCTAACGATTTCATAATATAGATTTATTTTTAACACTTTATTTTCTATTTTTTTGAATTCTCAAAATTGAATCTTCAAATAAAATTTTTTTTTCCATTTTCAAGATATCTCAAATGATTTAATAAAATCATAGTAATTTAATTACCCTTAACTAACCTCTATATTAAACTATTTTTATTCTCTATTTTTGCCATTGTGTTATATAATTGGTGCTATTTTTTACACAACAAGTTATGTATTCTTGATCCCACAATTATTATTATAAAATGTATAAAATAAAAAATTTTTTTAAAAGGAAACATCTGTTCTGGTTTCTTATCGATCTTGTGATTTTTTGGTCTAAGTTTGGCCCTTTTATTTAATAACTGATGTGAAATTGGTCTATATATATATATGTCTCTGATACTTGTCGATTTAAAACAATAAAAAAGCTTTTCTATCAGTTAATTCTCTGGTTAAACTGAACCTAATTAATCGGAAAAACTCTTTAGATTTAGAATTGATGAAAATATTGTCGTTTAAAAAGTGGATAGATATCTTATTTACTATATTACATGAAAAAATTTTTTTTTTATTAATTGTGGTACTAAAAAAACGTTATTCTATGAATAAATTTACTCGTATCAATAATATTTTAATAGGCTTATTTCAGCGCTCAAAAAACAATTTATAACTCATATGAACTAATTTAAAGTGGTTAAATCGATATATATATATATATAACGTCCAAAAATAATTGATTTTAGCTATTATTTTAATTTCATAGTAATTTTTTAAACGAATGTCTATAAATACAACCAATCTGAACTCATGGTTTAAAATTTTTCGAATGGATTTGTTATATCATTCATAATTATTAATACCAAAATTAAGATTAAAATAAATGGAAATTTAATAATATATAGAAAATAGCTAAAAATATAACAATACTTATTATGAGGTCATATTTAGTTAAATGTATTCATTTATTAATATTTATACTAACGCTAATATTGTGTTAAAAATAACTTATTTAACATAAATAAATTAGCATATTATATAATGATAAAATTTTTTATATATACCTAATTATTCTGCTCTTGATTAGGAAATGAAACTTGTAAGAGGAAAAATATAAATAATCATTTTCTTTAATAAATAAATAACGATTTTATTTTATTTTTCTTAAAAAAATGTATTAGATTGATTAACTTTACTAGTGAAAAATTATTTAGTTATATTTAATCGCCTAAACACATTAATTTTTTTTGGGTTATATGCAAATTTTAAATTCTATATTGCAAAAAGATTTCTTAAAATGAGGATTATTTTTGATTTGTTTTGAGGGAAAAAAAACCTATAATTTAAAAAAAAAAAAAACAAATAGTATTTAATTAGAAAATGCACTTTTTAAAAATTAAATAATGTATTGAAAAATTAAAATAAAACTGATAATTATATATTTTTAGTTGAAATGTTGTTAGACATTTAATAGCAAGATAAAACTAAAATTGAAAAAATCTATTTCTATAAGAAATCAATAAATAATTAAAGCAGACTAAATTTACTTAATAAGTTTTTTAAAGCATTTATTTTTTTCGAAATCAAGTGTTTAAAAATTCAAATTGTTTTACTGTAACATAATTTAATAGGGAGTTATAAAATTTTAGTTTTAAACTCAGTAAATCGATATTTAAATTCCCATATTAATCGATATGTATCTAGTTAAATAGACTTGAAAGGCCAATGATCATTATACTATCAAAAAAAAATGATATTCTTAATAAAATAATATAATCATTTTATTTATTTAAAAAAAAAAATAGAAAATTTAGAACTTTTTTTGAACCTTTTCGATTATCAATTCTCTTGAATTTATTTAAAAATTATAATTGGTCAAGTCAAGCAAGAGCTATTTTAAATCGGATACTTAATATTTAAAAGTCAATATATTTTTATTTTATCTTTATTTGCCAACTCGCTATTGGGTTGGCAAATTTTTCTAGTATAAAAAAGTCAACCTACTATGAAATATTTAAAAATGGGCTATTTTTCAAAATAATTGATGATTATCGATGCAAACATTAAATTAAATAAAATTATAATTCACTTTAAATCCTATTCATAGTCGGTTATTCTAAAAAAGATTCGATTTATTTTTTATACCAGAAATAAATCAATAGTATTCTTCGTTTTTAAAAAAGTTATAATTTCAGATGGTGGTATCATTATGATTGGAATTCTTAATAACATAGTTTAATGCTAAATACTATAAAAATTAATAGCAAGTCTTTTTCTATTGGCCCCAATTTGTTATTTAAATTGCATTGTAATGGTATTATAATTGTTATTATAACATTTATAGTTAAATGCGGTATTAGTTACTTGGATGCTAACACTCTGTTATCAGTACAATATTTAATGTTATTTAAAAATCAAAAATTCTCGTATCATGATTTTTTATAAAGGTGTTTGTGAAAAATAAATTTTCATCGATAAAATATTGCTTTGTTCTCGGTGTTATTTTAAAAAATCCAATTTAATAACTATATGTGTTACTATAACTTTTAACGTTTATGTAAGTTGTATTTTTATTATCTATATTAACCCTTTCGCGAGCGGTAGACTATTTTTGATCTACCAAATATAGCCAACTGAATTCATTAAAAATAACATGATACCGATACTTGCCCAAGTGTTGGTTTGCTGAAAAATAGCAGAAATAATAAATTTGCTTATACACTATAAATGAATAATAAAATTCAACTTTTATAAGAGTGTTGGACGGGAGAGGGTTAAAAACGTTAATTTCAATGTTATAATACCATAAATAATGTTATTATTCGTTAATAACAACAACATATTATGTTATTATTATTAAGATTATTGATGTTACTATTCGTTATTAATAACAACATATTTATGTTATTGTTATCAAGATTAGAAACGTTATTATTAGTTTCAAGTTTTGTTTAAATTAGTGGCTCTTAGTTAGCTTAGTGTGGGTTTTTACAAATAATTTCATTTTTTAATAACCAATATATATTTTATAAAGCAAATTATTAAAAATATGTACAAAAATTTATTCCGGAATTGTACTAGTCAATTAATAGGTATACTATCCAACTATTAGAAATAATTATTTTGGTAATCCTAATAACAAAAAAAGTAGCAAACCAGCTCCCCCCCCCCTATTATTATAGTTAGAATGTATAAAAACAGAAATAAAAATATGTATAGGTGTGGAGAAGTAGTATAAGTGTATAACAATGACAGGAAAATAACAGAAATACCTTACAAGTATTATTTTTTCATTGTTACAGTAAAATTATTTAGCTTGGATCCTCTAAAATAGAAAAAAGTATATAAAGAGCAGCAATTCCCTTAAAATTAAAAAATTGAATTCTCAAAGACAACATTTATTCTAACAACGTTATAAGAAAAAAATTAAAGAATTCTTATAAAGAAATTATAAATAATAAAGATATAATCAGTGTTAATATTCTAAAATATCAGATAAAAACAAATTTTTAATTTTAGCAACATTAACAAGAGTCAACTTTGTAAAAATGGTATCAGTACAATCATCAGTATTAGGATTTCCACGCATGGGATCAGACAGACAGCTAAAAAAAGCCGTTGAAGGATTCTGGAAAGGAACGATAAGCGGACTACAGCTCGTTTCAATAACAGATCAACTCAAGATTGATCACTGGTTATTGATGAAGAATTTAGGGATTGATATCGTGCCAGTAGGTGACTTTTCAATGTATGACCATATACTGGACTTGGCCTTGATGTTTAACATTATACCAGCAAGATTTGCTGACGAGTTCAGCGATAAATTAGACAAGATTTCTGAAAGCAGATCAGGAGAGAGCGTTTACGAACAGCTTGATGTATACTTTGCTATGGCACGTGGCATAAAGTCAAGCGCTAGAAAGAGCGGCGATAGTGCCAGCTCAAGTTGCAAAACCGGCGAAGTGACTGACGGAATACCATCGCTTGAGATGAAAAAGTGGTTTGATACAAACTACCACAGCATGGTACCAGAAATATCCAAATCTACACAGTTCAAGTTGCTCAACAATAACATTCTAAAGGATATCAAACTTGCAAAGCAAAACGGAATTGAATCACGCCCAACAATCACTGGCCCAATTACTTTGATCCACTACTGCAAAATCGAAGAAGGTGAAGGTTCTGATAGTATTAATAAGTGGGACTTTTGCAAAGATTTGATTTCAGTTTATGTAGAATTCATTCTTGAGCTTGAAAGCAATGGCGTTGAGTGGGTAACTTTAGAGGAACCAGTACTTGCATTGGACTTGAACGAGTCAATCAAAGAAACTTTTAAAAGCGCATACAGATTATTGGAAAAGAAGTTGACTGAAGCAAGAAGAGATGGTGATAGATCAAATAGCAAGATTAATATAATGTTGGCAAACTATTTTGGGGCATATGAAGATAATTTGGAACTTGTTATTGATTTGCCATTTGACGGATTTCATTTTGATCTAGTATTAGGCGCTCATGATTTGGACTCAGAAAATCTTACAAAACTTTCTGGAAAAACTGTTTCGCTAGGTTTGATTGATGGGCGAAATATCTGGAAGGCAAATACTCAGGGTTTGTATGATTTTTACTTGAGCAATGTTTCGGCAAGATTCAGAGATTTTGGAGTTAAATATATCCAAGTAAGCTCATCTTGCCCGCTTTTATACGTTCCATTTAGCACATCGCCAGAAAAGGGGCACTTAGATGAGGAGGTATTCAACAAACTATCATTCGCAGTTGAAAAAGTTCAAGAAATAAGCTTGCTAAAAAAAGCAATAAGCGATTATGAAGCTATAGGTAAAACAGATGCTGGTCTATATAATAATGGTGTAGCTGTTTTGAATAGAAACCATATAAAAGGAACAAGCATTGGTGATCCAAGCGAAAATATTGGAATTGGTGGAATAAAAGCTAGTCCATACAGAGAGTCAGAATTCAAAGTAAGAAATGAAGTCCAAAGAAAGCTACTCAATTTGCCATTATTGCCAACTACAACTATAGGATCGTTCCCACAAACAGAGCAAGTAAGAATTCAAAGGCAGAAATTTAGAAAGGGCCAAATATCTAGCCAGGAATATGATGAGTTTATCAAGAGCAAGACTAAGGATTGTATCAAATGGCAGCATGATATTGGGCTTGATGTTCTAGTCCATGGCGAATTCGAAAGAACTGATATGGTCGAGTTCTTTGGAAACTACTTGACCGGTTTTACAACAACCAAAAATGGATGGGTTCAATCTTATGGATCACGCTGCGTAAAACCACCAATTATCTACGGCGATGTTAAGAGAAAATCTCCAATGACAGTTGAAATTGCTAAATTTGCACAGGATTATGCAAATGAACTGGCAGGCAACGGAAATGGAAAGCCAGTTAAGGGCATGCTTACTGGGCCAGTGACAATAATACAATGGAGTTTTGTAAGAAATGATATTCCAATTGGTCGAACAGCCATGCAGATTGCACTAGCTATCAGAGAAGAAGTGTGTGATCTGGAAGCAAACGGAATCACAGTAATCCAAGTTGACGAGCCAGCTATTCGCGAAGGACTTCCGCTTAGAAAGAAGGACCAGCTCGAGTACAAGAAATGGTCAGTTACCAGCTTTAAAGTCGCAACTGCAGGAGTTAAAGACTCGACACAAATACACACTCATATGTGCTATTCCGACTTTAACGAAATTCTGGAGATGATTATTGACATGGACGCTGATGTTCTCACTATTGAAAACTCTAAATCAAACTTGAAGCTGATTAAGGAAAATCATGAAAGCTCTGCAAACGCGTATAAAGCTGAAATTGGGCCTGGAGTTTATGACGTGCATTCACCATTAATTCCATCGGTAAGCGAAATGAGAAACAGAATCGTCGAGCTTCTCAAGGTTTACAACAATCAGAATTTGTGGATAAATCCAGACTGTGGGCTTAAGACACGAAATGAAGCAGAAGTAGATGCCTCATTGAAAAATATGGTAGCTATCGCCAGAGAATTAAGACAATCTGTCTAATAGTCTTTTATCAATTACTTACAAATTCGATGCATTTTTTAATCCATTTTATTATAATTATTAGTAACACTTATAAACTCGTTTTGTTAAATAAAATAGGTTTGAGTTAATCAAAAAAAATTAATTAGAAAAAATCTAATAGGAAAATTTTAATTACTATTTTAGAATAATCTGATGCGTCAATTTTTTTTTTTTTTGTAATTCACAAAACATCAAAATATTTAGCTTTTAGTGATATTGAGAAAATATTTAGCGATAAAAGTGATTTAACTATTATCAATAGCGAATTGAATGACTGTTGTTATAAACTGAGTATGCGATAAACCTAGATCTATATTTTATATACTAGTTAAATATAAAAGAATTATATAAAATGGAAGCTTAAATTATAAAAGCAAGCGTTAAAGATGTCAGTATGAGGGTTTTATTGAAATGATAAATCGAAGGAAAATAAAAAAGATGGATACTCTAATTTTAAAAATTGCGAGAGAAAAGAGGATGAGTAACAGGGGGAAAAAAAAAAAAGTTTGTGGTAACTACTTTTTTTTATTTGTTGAATCATCTTCAGAATCGTCAGAAGAAAAATTCTCGCTTAATGAGCTTTTATCAGCATCACCACCTTCGCCTTCACCTTCGCTTTGTTCATCGTTATCATCATCTTCGTTTTCGCTATCATTTTCAAAATCGTCGTCGCTATTTGCTTCATGTTTGCTTATTGCTGCAGTATACTATTAAATAAAAAAAAAAAGAAATTATAAGTTGTAATAACCAAGTTTGTAAAAAAATCTAAAAAGAAAAAAACCTCTTCTAATTCTCTTTGGAGTTTAGTTGGGAACCCAGTGGCAGCTACTTGCAAATCCAAGCTAAATTCTCTGTTTACGTCTAAACTAAACTTTGGGTATAAAGTGCTTTCGTATCTAAACTTCTTTTTGAAAAAAGTTCTTATACAGTCAACATCACGGTTAAAGTAACTAAATAAAGAAAAAACAAGATATTTTAGCAAAAAGGTGGAGGTGGGGGGGGGATAGTAAGATCTAAATTTTAGTTAAGGCGATGATAAATAAGATAGATATGACGTACTATTCAGCATCTTTGTGGTTAATAGAAACCATTTGCGGGAAATCAATTAGGATAGGTTGTTGGTCTAGAGTGATGAGGATGTTGAATTCGTTAAAGTCACCATGAATTAAGCCATAATTTGCAAGTTTAACAATAAGATCCATGAGGTCAGAGTATAATTTTCCTACATCGCCAACTTTTTCAACTTGTCTCCTAAGGAATAGTATAGTGTATAGAATAAAAATATTTTAATAAAGTAAAGATCAAAGTATAATTATTAAGGTAAGAGTGGATCCTTGAATTAAATTAGTGTAAAGCTTACAAAGGGGTAGCGTCAATATAGCTCATGACAATGCAGTGTCTATTGTGGTCAATTGGTTTAGGCACTGAGAAGCCATTCTCATATAAAACCTAAAAATAAATAGTTAAAAGATAAATATTTGGGCTATGATGGAAAGAAACTAAGGAAAAGATACTGGTATAAATATAATTCAAACCTTCATAAAGGCAAATTCTTTGGTTGCAGATAATCTGCTCATATACATCCATGATGGCGAGGAGTTTTTGTTTTTAAGATAATCTCTTTGATTTTTGACGTTTCTGAAAGACATGCGACCTAGCCTTTATTTAAAAGAATATAAAAATGTGGGTGTGTTAAGGTTAAATAAATTCCAAAAAGGTGAGACGGTCAATATTAAAAGATATCAGTACCTGTGTATTTTTAAAACGCATTCAGATTCATCGGCTTGCATAACGATATGGATATCTACATCGAAAATACATTAAAAAACGATATGAATAAGATGGCTTTTTTATATAGAGAAATAGGATGAAAGGATAGATAGTAAAGATTAGTTAACCTGATTCTTTTCCTACACCGATTTGGTTACCAACAGAGTAAACAGATTCGCGTTTGCATAAAGTTTTTAGGGCCAAATAGTCATAGCCTCCATAAGTGAGTTTATACCCATCGTCTAGTTGAATTAGACAAATAAAAGTGTGAATTAGAGATATATTCAATAGTAAATCAACTTGAAAAAAAAAACGAAATATGAATTTATGTAGGGTATTATGTGGAGGGGGGGGGGGAGATTTACATTTGACATTAATAACTTTAGTGATGAGGTTTTTCTTTGCTAAATCAGAGATGAACTTATTTGTTCCACCACCATGCAATCTGGCAAGGGATTTGATTAAACTTGTAGGGACTACATTATGGTTTCTGGAGCCAGTTTCAACCTTATTAGATAATGAATAAAGTAAATAATTTGAAAATAAGGTATTAAATTTCGGTATGAAATAAGGGCTTGAAATTGAGGTGTATATTAAGTGATGGGTAAATTAAGCTTGTGAGAATTTAAATCGGATAAAAAGAAAATATATTAATATTCTAAAAAATGAATTATGGAGAGGAGTGGAGTAAGTAGAACTAAAAAGAAACTTACAGCAGTCAATACTCTAACTTCATCGACGCTCATGTACCGGATTCCTTTAGCATCGAGCTTCATTTTTTTATTTTGAAGGTAAGTTTGGAGTCGATTACGAGAAAAAGCTTGGTGCGTATAAGTTAAGAGGGCTGGAGGGGGTGTTAAATAGGAGGGGTATAGATTTGGGTTTTAGATATGGGTGGGAAGGTTTTATGAATTATGTGATTTAGAGAATTCAAATATGAAAAAATAGCGTAAATAACTTTTCAGGAAAAAATGAAAAAGGAAATAAATCAAGAAAAACTTTTTTTTTTATTACATGTAAGTAAAAATTAAATGAAATTAATGTATGTTATTGGGCAGCCAAATATTTTATTAGCTGAAAGTAGAAAATAGAGTATATCGGAAGAGTTATAGCGAGTAGGAAATTAGCTGAGTTTTATAATGCGATTTTATTGGGTTAGGGATTAAACAAAAGTAATTGATCTGAATTGTAGTTAATTTTCGATTTGCAACATAAAGTAAATGTTAATAAAATATAAAAGGTGTAATGATGTAAATATATACGTAACGATTTATTAAATCATAAATAAATAATAAGAAAAAAAGATATTAGTTTATTGAATGTTTATATTTATATTTATTGTAGCAATTAGATTTTTTAAGAATTGGAAATTAAAAAGAAATTATCTAGAATAAGAGGTTTTCAGAAGGGTAAATTAATACAGAAAAATAATATTAATGGTACTATTAAAGGGGCAGAATGATTTATGGATGAGCAGGGGGACGGAGGGAGTATGAATGGAATTTTAAGAGAGAAGGAGCGGTTGGGAGGTAGGAGATTAAAATAATCAAGATTTGTATTTAATGTATAAAGATTTGAATTGTTCGAGGAAGACGAAGACGAGGATGGTTTGAGGTCCGAGTCTAATGAAAGAGGGGGTCCATCCTTTAAAGAGGGCCATGGGACCTTCAGTGCGAACGATAGTTACTAAGGCATCACCGAGGTTGGCGTAAATTTTAGCGCTGGAGTTCATGATTCTAGTTTTGGCAACGTCGACGGGGTTGCAGACGGTGGTGGCAACGAGAGCAGCAAGTGCACTTGAGCTGAAGTGAGTGGAAACCTTATCAGGGTCCATGCCATAGATGACGAGGTACTTTTTGAAGATGTCATAGGTACCAATTTGCGAAGCAGTGACCAAAATGCCACGAGTAACGTTTGGGCCAACACCGGTAAGCATAGAGCGAGGACCTTCTTCTCTGACCATTCTGACAAGGGCATCTATGACGCCTTTGTAGTTACGGCGCTTTTCTATTGGTAAACTGCCGTCATTCTGCATTCTAACGTTCGCGACATCGGCAGGATTACCACAAATGCCACCAACAGCACCGCCTATCATGCCAGCAACAATTGAGGCCAAATTCGAAACAGAGCCGTCAGCACGCTTCATTCTCTTTATAATTTGCTCGTAAACAGCGAAACGGACGGTCGAATAGGAGGCCTGGCGAAGTAAGCTCGCGCTTAAGCCTTTATAGAAACCTTGAATACCTTGAGTTTTAGCAATTGAAGAAACGACATTTACAAAGCCGGTGTTATTTCCTCTAGCAGTTTGTAAGCGGACTTTTAAGAGATCCATAGGATGAGTGAACACTACTGCACAGCATGAAGCAGCGCCTGTTAATTCCAAAAAAGTGAAGCAAAAAAACAGTTAAAGAAAGACTATTTGGAACAAAAATCAAGTAAAAAGGGTAGAGTTTAATTAGTAATATTACCTCCAAAGTAAAAGGGAGTTTCTATTTTTTTCTTTTGAACGGCAGTCATTGGTAAGTTTGAAAGGTGATTGAGGGTTAGGAATTAATGAATCAGGATTTTTTTTTGGTAATATTTAGAAACAATAATGATTTCAAATGGGGCCAGATCGAATTAGTAAGCTTGATTGTTATCGCTTGCTTTATATGCGTACTTCCAAAAATGATTAATAGCGGGCTTATGGAAGGCTCAAGGTAGAATTTAATAGTCAGAAATAAAAAGGAAAGATGGTAGAGCAAAAGTCCTGAAGGTATTATTTCCGATTGAAAAAAGATTATATATTAGTAGCAATGAGAGGACTTGTATCCTTAGTCTTATATCAGCAAAACGAAAATTACGATTGTGTAAAATATCAATTTTCAGCAAAACTTTTAGCTGCTATTATATTATGTGATTACATAACCATATTCTTGATTCCGTAAACAGAAGTTTGGCTACAATAAAAAGCTGTTTTAAAACCTGTAAAATTTGAGATAGTTCATTATCGCAATAGATCTGCCCAATAGGATAATAAGACGAAAAGACAAATCTAATTTGTGCTTAGTTCTTTCCTTCAATTACTACAAGATAAAACACAAACCCCACCCCCTTTTTTTAAGCTCCAAATTATATATTTTTGTCCTCCTTAATAAAATTAATTTTTTTGTTTTTTTTTTAAACGGAAAATTTATTGTATTTGATAAAATTTAAAAATTTTTCTCCTTAAATTATCGAATCCAGGCTTTTTTGTTGGGAGCCGTGCGAAAAGTCGAGAAAATGAATCTTGATTTTCTTAGGATTAAACAAATACAATAAGGATTATTTATTATATAAATTTTTTTTATCAATTTAATCCGTATTCAATAACTCTTACTGGTTAAATAGACCTTATCACTTCATAGCCAATGAGCTTCCTCATCGCTACTTGCAAGCTATCTAAAATATATCTGATTCGTTTACATTTATCTAAACTCTGTCAGCTACCTAAAATAAACTACAGCGCATTGACCACTCCGGATCTTACCGTAAAAACTAGCACAAAAAAAAAAAAATAGAAAGTATAGTCCTGCTTACAACTAAAAGTGCACAAGTAAAATATTAAGCACGGACTTGGTTAACCCTTTCACGAATGGTCGACTATTTTTGATCTACCAAATATATCCAACTGTGTTCATTTATACTATTTTAATTCCAAAAACCCTAAGAAATATTGGTTTATTGTATAATATCAACAAGTAATTACTGTATCTATAAAAAAAATTGAACCTATATAAACTCATTTTTTCAAAGAGTGTTGCGCGGGAAAGGGTTAAAATAGTACTGCTATTATTAACAATACCCGCCAAAAAAATATATAAATAACTAACTTCATTTAAAATAAAAGCTGGAAAATATGCTATATCCGCTTATCCAATGTAATATGTGTTTCCAAATTTTTGATTCCCAACCACTGCGATTGGGACTACTGCATTTTCATGGTATGTGCTGATTTTTATAGTTCTAGTTACATCGTCCCCAGCCAGCTTAGCAGGAATTCCCTCTTCCCCATTCATACCTAAATCATCCACTTTTTCTGTATTTAGCCCATCCAATTGATTACTTGGTACTTCCGGTGACTCACTTGACTCGAATATATCTTTATCAAGATCATCCACAACTCCTGTAACCTCACTCTTGAACCTACTGCCCAAAATAAAATCTTCGCTTTCGCTAAATAGATCTCCGCTAATGTCTAAATGATCTGTAGTAGTCATCCTCACATCACCGTCACCATCCTTTCCCTCAACTCTAATCTCATTTTCTTTTTCTCCCCCCTCATTCTCTATCATATTTTCTTTTGGTGTAATCGTACTTAATAAATTCGCCCCAATTTTTACTTTCTTTTTAATAGCCCCCAGCATTTTTAAACCAAAGTCTTCTCCCGCCTCTTGCTCCAAATAACAC
Organism: Smittium culicis; assembly: GCA_001970855.1. Taxonomy (NCBI): domain Eukaryota; kingdom Fungi; phylum Kickxellomycota; class Harpellomycetes; order Harpellales; family Legeriomycetaceae; genus Smittium; species Smittium culicis. The sequence continues at coordinate 32,274 of LSSN01001816.1, forward strand.
TCAAACGTCGGAGGTACCAAGTACCCACCTCGCAGAGGAATTATACAGTAGCTAATACTCTCTGTTGTATAATCTCTCTTTAATGTATCCCTATTTCTTTGTGTCAAATGAATCCCCACTATTTGCGAAATAGGCCCTGATACTAACCACTCTGCTTGATCAAAGCAAATGTTTACTCTCACCTTATAAAGCCATGAATAGTCTATACGCTTCCCTTTATGTGTCTCTTTTATATTCCCAAATGTCAGTAATCCAATTGATGCCTGTATATATATCGGCTCCCCTATAATTGATTGCTTAATATAAAACTTTCCAATAACATCTTTTTCTGTTTTTTTACCCTCTAAGGCATTTTCTAGCCCGAACTTGTAGTTATTAAACTTTCTTTTTATAGCTTCATCCAAGCCATCCTCATCTTCGGAAATTTGAGCATCATCTGATTCCACTTCAGCTACATCTTGTCCACAGCTTGTCAAGTCATAAGATTCTGGAATTAGTACCTCGTCATTTCTTGACACCGTCTCAGATGTCACAAACGCCACTAGATTGCTTATTCTATTCTCATAAAACTCTGATGTATCAATATTAAACTCTAATATATCTGGCGCAAGCGAGTTTAGTACAGCGACTAGTCTATCATCTAGCATTTTCTTATTCGCGCATTCATCCTCAAAAATAATACTAGAACTGTTTATCTTTGACAAAAAAAAGTTTTCAAACCCCCCCATAACGCTTTTTCCATTCAAATTCCTAAAAACAATGCTGACTATTCGCTCAACGTCATCTCTAAACTCTTTACTATCATTGCCAAACGCCAGGTTTACCACAGGCTCTATATCCCCATCAAATTTGATCATCTTTGCTCTAAAAAGTTCGTAGTCATCGAGGGTCGATAGTATATGTAAATAAATCAAGTCGAATAAAAAATTATAGCTGTTCTTAAGTACTGAAACGCTTTTATCTTCATCGTTCTCACTGCTTCTCGGGTGCGTAGCTATAAGAAGCTCGTGTCCAATTAGCGCCTCTAAAAATCTTGAAAATTTTGCAAATTTAATTCCAAATTTAAAAAAGTTATCTGTATCTATTATATCCTCGATTTCAACATCGTTATTTATGTCTATCGTTAGATTTGCAGAATAAATCTGCCCATGATCAATAGATAATCCGATCAAATTTGACAGTGTTACTTTCACTTTATCGTGCAAATCTTCCATCGAAAATATGTCCAAAATTATTATCGGGAACCTTGATGTGTTTTTTATCTTCACTTGAACGAGTAGCTTGTCTATTAATTTATGCACATTTAGATCCAGTTCAATCGAGGGAGCAATCTCAACTAATAGCCTATTTAAAGTTAGCCCTTCTTTTGAGTTTTCTTCTTTGCCAAATGAGTACTCAAAGCACGTCTCTAATATTATTGGGTCGAAGCAAGGACTACAATCGACACCATCTAACTCTATAGTCATCACTGATCTCTCGTCTAAAAATGGAATATAAATACAGCAGCCTTGGATTAAAGCTTCACCCGTCTCTGAAAATCCAACAGGTAAAGTAACCTTGGATATTTTTGTTTTTTCATTAACGAGAGACCTCCCGTCCTCATCGAAAATGCTAAGCCTTCCTTCACTAAATGAGTAGTGCTTGGAATCAATGCTAACTTGCAAGCAAGTATCTCCATTCACATACGCTATAGAGATTATAGAAAATAAGGTATTGAAAATGATTATTAGATAAAAATAAAAGATTAAATCTTCTTTATAATTAAGATTAAAAATTTGCCAATAAGTTGAGTTATAATAAACTTTATCTTACAATTTTTTGAGCTGGAAATTGACACACAGGGCAAATGTGGGTTTCTTCTAAGTCTAACCATTATCTTTTTAACTGACGAACTAAAGTCGGTATAAAAAAGAGCTTTTCCTATTGAAATTTCAACCTTTGACACTTGGTAGAGCCCTGGCGCAGACACTGAGTCGCTATCGACTATAAAATTCCCAACCCCATTAGATAAAATGCCATTAAAATCTTTTATAAGCTCACTTGAAAATAGAATAGACACACTAGAGTTTGTAGAGGCTAGCGTAACTAAAATCTTATCTATTTCAAACTCCTATTAAAATTACAAAGTAAGAATTATAATGATATGATGAGTATATATTTTAAAAAAAAAAAATACTAAATTAATTCATTACTTTTTTATTAACAGAGTTGACTGATATATACAGCTTGTTATCAGAGTCATTAACTGTAATATTATCAATTCTAAAAAATGGCGTCATTTCAATTTCATAATCGATAGTCAAATTCTGCCTGGAAGTAATAACTAGTTCGCTTGAAAACCAATTTAATTCCTTGGCTGGTATTTTGCATTTAGGAAGCAACAAAGTCTGGATAGAGTTTATGTAAGCTGGCCATAGATCTAAATTATACTGGCAGGTAGCTAAATCTATCAGTAACTGTGTGTGAAGCGGCAGCCAATATGATCCATCTTGACTTGATGGAATTAATTGCTCGTAATAAACACGGGCTTTCTGGTATCTTTCGCGACATCTGTTAAATTAAAAAAAAAATATTGGCTTTGAAATTTTAAAAAGCAAAAAAATGTGATTTTGATTTTTTTATTCTTACAAGTGAAGCTGAGCAATGTCACGTTTTAATAAATTTGCAAATCTTTGCCTGCCGGACTCTTCATAATACTCAATCGCTTGTTCGCTTATATTCTAACAAATTGGGCAGTAGGATTTAAGCTAAAGTTGATAAAGATAATAAATGAATAGCTTACAGAAAATATCTGATCGAATCTAGACTCGCTTTTTAATGCTTCAGTTAAAACTAAATTAGTTATATTAGCGATTGGTGGTATTTCTTTAGTGTCTGGTGAAGAAATGTTATCTGAATTGGATTCATGAGTTTCAGAAAATCTGGGAACGTGTAAAGCTGTGGCGTTTGGGAGCATGCTAACTGAGCGGTAAGACTTGGGAAGTATTCCATATACAGATCCAAGAAATTCCAGCTTTTTGAAAAAGGTTAAAACAATGTTATAATATGGGTGAAAAAAATTTACAAATAATAATAAGCTGTACCTGTCTTCTACTTTCATGCAAGAGCTCAGCTTTAGATACAGAAGTTGATTTTATAAAGTCTGAGTCTAAAAAGGATTGTTTCGAATTGCTTTCGCATATCTCGACAGAATTTTGACAAGTGCTGTATATCCAGGCACTTATAAATTGATCAGACACAGTGGGCTAAAAAGTGGATTTTTTATACAGGCATTAATCACTTAAAGAGATAAAAAAATAATATGTTGTAATAGCTGGAAATAAGCAGAAAGAAGATTTACATCTATATCCTTTAATGTTTGAATGAAGGAGCGAATGTAAGTTTTAACGCGATCCATAAACTCTTTTATATTTCCTGACTTGATCAATAGCATAGCTTGACATCCAAAGAGGTAGACACGATAATCAAATACAGAAATTTTATTTTCAATTATGAGAGAGCGATATGTATCGCTCGGTATCCTTAATAAGTCAACACAATCAGCACCTGGCTTATTTACGCCGACATCTTTAAACCAGGATAAGCTATTAGCTATTAACGAGAATGGTTTTAGAGAGAGATAAAAATCAAAAGACTAAAAACACGAGAATGAAATATCGTAAATTAATAAAAATTAAAGAGTACTTATTAAAGATTCGTGGAATATTGCTTCCAGCTCATCGTACTGCTTTAGAGATTCGTCATAAGCGTCTACGATATAATATAGGTGTGCCAAAGCTTCTTTCAAGATAAAAAATGAGGTGTAGTTCCATCCGGGCATTTGGCGCATTGAGCCCATTCTTCTTGAGTCAGTATTTAAAGAGTTTACTTGCAATTCAAAACTTGATAGTATTAATTTTTTGATAGAATTCATTAACTCGGACCAACTTTCTTCAACATCAAGCTTTAACATTACTACATGATCTATATCTTTTTTAGAGGGAAAGTCGGATTTTATTCTATCCAAATTGGTAGTTCTTTTTGTTATAAATTTGGAGTTATTTCTTTGAAACTCCTCCTCAGTAGTGAGATAAATGATGAGCCATTCCTGCGCTTTATAAATCGATACCGAATTGAACCATTGTTGTATTCTGGGTTTTACTATTGATTTGTAACTATCGTTGTCAGACTAAAGGATAATGGAACGTTAAATGATTGAGTGAATAGCTGTAGACATGAATATATAGCGAATAAAAGGTGTAAATTTATGAAAAAAAAGTTGAAATAAACTAATTAAGATTATTACGCTATTTCCGACAAATATAATGTTAAGGAAAGGCCTATTTTGCCAGCCAGTAGATCCAGAATCTAAATGGACTGAATGATTTAATTTTACAGGAACTACTTTTAATTCTTTTATGAAGCGAGTCTGGGTACTATTAGCTCCTTTCCAAGTTAAATTTTTTAGCGGCAGCCTATTAATAAAATCATCGCTAATTTTGTTCCAAAGACCAAAATCATCTTGATCTGTATATATATTATTTGGAAGCTATAAGTATTTTATTAAATAAAAAAATATTGAAATTAAAGTAATCGTATTTACATGTAACAATAGCCTCTCGTTCAAAGTCTTTCTCCATACTGAAAAATTATGTTTTATAATTTACAGAAACGGGTTTGATTTGAATTAGCTCTATCTTTGCATTGAAACGATTTTACCCCAAAATGGCTTTATATATATCTGAATTCTTACTCAAATCTGCTAAAATTATAAACATTCCCAACTTCTATAAACCAGCCAATAATTTCCTCTGAATTATAACTTTCCTCTACTCGATGTATTTTATTCGTCGGTTTTAAATGCACCATAATAATTGGTCTGTAGCTATTTTAAACTATAGACAAAATATATTGGCTGGTAAATCGTATATTTAGACCAATAGCATGTAATCAGTTTTTATTGATTCTGCCAAAACCAACATTTTATATACCGCAAAACTACTTCGCTGCCGAAGAGGCTCTTAAAAACCATTTGCGAATATCTTTTGCAATATACTTTTAATAAATACTCTATCGTTTGTTCTATTATACAGGCTTTTAAACCAACAGTACAAATATACAAGTGTATGTTACTAATATGTTTAATTTTGATCGACGCTGATCTAAAAATACTAAATAAATGCTACAAAACTTTAAAGCATTGATAAACTTTGGATTTCTTCCCCTCTACCAGCTAATTTACGCAAACAGTTTAATAAATTATAGTTATGTAATAATTAATCGAGCTCTTTAGAGCGAATATTAATTTATATTATACGAGGAGAGGAGACATATTAAGTGTTACCATCTTATTGGATAATACTAAACCGAAAATTACAAACCAATAAAAATAAAGTGAAATAAAATGAACTAATAAAATTTTTATACTATAGAATGTAAAGTACACGTTAGTGTTATCCTTATCATCTTTCGGCAAAGGTAATTGGGTATTGGGTGGGCGGGACTTAATATGTCTCCTCTCCTCGTATAATATAAATTAATATTCGCTCTAAAGAGCTCGATTAATTATTACATTATACTTCGGAGGAGGAGACATATTAAGTTACTCCAAATTTAAAATCGACTCCGTCAAGTTATTCGAAGAATTTCTTGAGAGTCGATAATACGTATCAAAGATTGTATAGTTCGACCAAAAGGCGTGAGAAACTATATCATCTGATGATACTCCGGCGTTGGCGGCTAAGGTAGCACCGATTGCTCTCCCTTTGGGGATTGGTGCTTCAGGGTCGCGGCGTATTAGGTCCGATATCGTGTGGATATATCTTGTTATACTATCTACTGATAGAGGTTTTGAGGTATCATTGACATACCTGATAAGCCTATTAACTACCCAGTTGCTATTGTTAGCATGAGG
>LSSN01001817.1:0-18159 GCA_001970855.1 Smittium culicis
TGCTCTGCTGCCTATTATTCCACACTTAATTAAATGGTTTCTGTATATTCTGTATACTCTTAGTCTCTTGCGGATCTTGTAGCTGAAAAGAATTCTAGCGCCTCTGATATAAACCAATCTGTATTTCCTCTCCAAGCTCCTAAGCTTACCGACACTATTAACTCCGATAAGGCGGAGGATTTTGTTGATTTCATCTTCGCTACACCCTTTAATGATTGGATACTCCGTTTTGGTTGTGTAATTTGTATTCGATCCAGTTGCTACCTTTGTTTTTGTTGTAGTTATTGAAGTTGTTTGCACACTCGAGTTTAGTGTTGTTGATTTAGATGGTATAGCAATTGAAAGACTGCTTGTGCTAACTTTTTCAATAGATGTATTTTCGGTGCTATTTGAATCTGTAATATCTTCTGTTGTTTTTACTTCGTCAGTTTCAGAAACTACATCAGTTGTCGCTGTATTGTCTATAATATCTGAGCTAGAAGTGTACTCGCTACTATATGTTGTATTTTTTCTAGTGGTTGAAGAATTATAATCTTTTATACTAGTACTTGTAGACGTTGTTTTATTGCTGTCAATTTGACTATTTCTTGAAGACTCTGTTGAAGCTTTTGAAGATGTTGTTGCTTCAGTATCTATAGGAGCTTTAGTAGATGATACTGATGCCGTTGCTATTTCATTTGATTCTATTACTGTATTATCAGCTGAATTATCTGAAGATGTAACTGCTGGAGTAATTGTTGCTGTTCCCGTTGATCTTGCTGTCAAAGTATCAGCCGAAGAATTAGTAGGTGAATCCGTCAGTATACTTTTCGACTTATCAGTTGGTAAGTTGGTCGGATTTTTAGTTGGAGATTGAGTTGATGCTTCAGTTGGAGCATGAGTTGATGTTTCAGTTGTAATTTGAACAGGAGGTATATTTGAAGCTTCAGTTGGAGCTTGACTTGATTCTTCAGTTGGAGCTTGACTTGTTTCTTCAGCTGGAGGTTGACTCGATGCTTCAGTTGAAGCTTGACTTGTTTCTTCAGCTGGAGGTTGACTCGATGCTTCAGTTGAAGCTTGACTTGTTTCTTCAGCTGGAGGTTGACTCGATGCTTCAGTTGAAGCTTGGCTTGATGCTTCAGTTGGAGCTTGGCTTGATGCTTCAGTTGGAGCTTGGCTTGATGCTTCAGTTGGAGTTTGAGTTGATGCTTCAGTTGGAGCTTGGCTTGATGCTTCAGTTGAAGCTTCAGTTGGAGTTTCAGTTGGAGCTTCAGTTGGAGTTTCAGTTGGAGCTTCAGTTGGAGTTTCAGTTGGAGCTTGACTTGATGCTTCAGTTGGAGCTTCAGTTGGAGCTTGACTTGATGCTTCAGTTGGAGCTTCGGTTGGAGCTTCGGTTGGAGCTTCGGTTGGAGCTTCGGTTGGAGCTTCGGTTGGAGCTTCAGTTGGTGATTGAGATGTTACATTATTTGATGAATTATATGAAGAATCGCTCGTCTCTTCTGCACTTGTCGTTGAATAATTATTTTTGCATTTGTGTCTATGGTTCCATTTATATTTACATCTACAATCACAGGCACAGCCACGACTATCACCTCTATAATGTTTTCTAAAGTTGCATTTTGAACGAATATATCTGAATCTGTTTAATTTTGCGCACCAAATTTTTCTTCTAATTTTTCTCCCCAGACACCTCTTCAATCGTTTTAGTCTGTTGATCTTCCTGCATAATCTACATTTGTTACGGCATCTACGGCACTTGCGGAATTTACGATACCAACTGCATTTACTGCATCTGCGGCACTTATTAAACTTGTGATATTTACTGAATTTATGGCAATTACATCGTCTGCGGAATCTATGACATTTATTTCCCCATCTATACCTTTTTTTTCTAAATGGGGCTCCCCAACTGATTTGATTTTCAGATCCTAAAGGTCTAACTAAATTTTTATCTGAAATCCCAGCGAGGTTATTTTCTATTTCTAAAACTTTACTTTCATTTTCTAGTGCATCGTTGTTTAATTCATTATGACTTTCTAAAGGTCTCAAAACATCATTTTTTACGCCGCCTGCTAGGTTATCTAGCGCTGAGACCGTTGCGGAAAAAATTAGCAGCGGTTTAAATATTTTTACCATTGCTTTTTACAAAAAATATGTGCTTTATGATGAACTTGATACCTATTAAAAAGTATGAAGACTTGTATAAATGTATGATTTTTAAATTTCTATATATAAGCTATTTTGAAATATACACAGTTTGAAAAATTCAAAGACTGTATAAAATTCAGGGTCAAGGTTATGATATTAATAAATGTTGTTCTAAACAACTCATTTTATACATTTTAAAACCATAACTAAGTTTTATGCGTATTATCTGTATAAAAATATAATTCTAGAATCCCTTTATTGTTGTAATTTTTTTGAGATTATCAATAAAAAAAAATTGCATAAATATCAATATCAGTTCATTTCTTTCAAATTTACTAAGTATATTAAGCTTTAATATTTTCTTGGCTTGATTATGATGAATTTACAACCATGTAATGAAAAATTATCTTGATATAATAAATGGAATGTTCTTTACTAATAGAGCTTAGTAGAATAAGGAACTATAGTTTATAATATTTCATATTAAATTGATACCCAGTTAAAAAACTTTTTTTTTTTTTTTTTGCAAATAATGCTTACAAAATCAATATATTAAAAAAGATATAAACGCTTTTAATACTCAGCCAATGATAGTAAGTCAAGAAAAAGTGCTCTCTACGTTCAGTATCGTTTATTTATTAATTTAACCACTGTCTACTGGGTTTGAATTACGTATTGAAATACCTAATTAATTCTAGATTGCTCTTTGCAATGTAAAATTAAAATTTATTTATTTAATTATTTTTTAAATGAATAAATCTATTTGCACAAACACTGCAATAAAAATTATACTGTATAGTAAACTATCTGGATTATATAGTTTAGCCCCATCCCGTCCAACGGTCTTAAAAAAATCGAATTTAATGATTCGTACAAGATTTAAAATGATATTTATTATTTGATGTTTTAATGTAATAAACGAATAGCTAATCGAATCACGGAATCATATTATTTTTATTTAATACAGTTGGCTATATTAGGCATATAAGAAGCAATCTAGCGTCCCAGAAAGAGTTAAAATGGTTCAAATTATTTGTTATCAATTAACTTTTAGACGCACATTTTACTTTTTAATATAGTGATTTTTTTTTTCCTGGGTTTAATTATTATTGCATAAACCAGTTGACTTTCACCACTAGCTTTGTGGCGCTTTAATATTGCTGAAAGGTTGAAATAAAATAAAAAAGTTAAATGGCTTGATTTAAGAATTTTTAAAATAGCCCGAATAAAAAAATTAAGTTCTTAGCTGTTCTAGGCTAGAGTAAAATTTAGAGGTTATCAATTTTTTATAAGCATAATATTTTTAAATAAAAAATTATAATATAAAATTTATTTATTTTAGTAATCACATATTCAATTAGGGAAAAATAATCCTAAACTTAGATTGGATAATAACATAATTATTATGAATAATTTTAATATTTTATACCAATTAATATAATTTATAAAGATCTTAGTGTATCTATCTAATAAAAATTATGACTATTTTTTAAAAGAAAACCTAGATAGCTAAAGCATAAAATACAAAACTTAACCTTATTCTTCTAAAAAAATCAAATAATATGAAACTAATATTTCTTTTATTGTTTTATAGCCTCTCAGAGTAGTTTAGATACGCGTTTAATGCATTTTCTCTTCAGCTATTATGAGGATAATTGGATATTTTAGATCTGCGATAATTATTCAATCTAATGACAAATTGATAAATCAACTTATTATAATAAATTATAATGACCATGAAATACAATTGTTTAGAAAATTCTTTATAGAACCATTTAATAGAAATAAAGTTTAAAAAATCTTGATAAATAATAATAGCTAAAGGAAAATATCACTAATTTTTTTTAGCAAATAAGTATTCCAAGCTGAAATGAATAAATCCAGAAATTGAATTACCTTTTATGCTAACTATTTTAGTGATTTTCGAATAGCCAGGGCAATTATAATACTGATGAAATGTGCTTCCTTTGTTCAAAAACTCTACATAATTAACCTTGTGCTGTTTCGATTACATCGGTCTTATTTAAATCTATTTAATTATTCGTTTATGATATTATAGAAATTATCTATTTGCTACGTTAATAAAATAAACCAATAATTCAAAGTCCTAAGAATTAAAATATATTAGTTGAATTTAATTTGATATTTTTTGTAAGTCAAAAATGTCTACGGCTCGTGTAACGGATAAGCTGTGCAAAGCATATTGATTTTTGGAAAAAACAGCACAGACTAAAAAGTAAACGAATGTAGGAAAAAATAAAGCTAGAGTTTGAGCAAATTAAGGGATCAGTGCTGAGATAGCTTGTTGATTGCTCAGATTTATATGATTTGATTTTTTTGTGTGTGTGTGCGTGCTTCTTTAATCAATAAGATATGCTTTAAAGGTATTGGTAGAGCCGTATCTATCGATCCACTTATTGGCTTTAACCACATGTTTGATCATTGGCCATGTAGAGATAAGATACAAGATGATTAAGCTAATGGAGAGACATGATTAAAAATAATAGAAGATTCATAGGTTATAGATAATAGACATATGATGATATAATTGGATACTTGTTGATTAATTAAATTATAGTAGCAGAGAAAGCAAGTGGAATTTTATATTGTTGGATAGAGAAGTTTCGATAGTTGGCTGATAGAAGGGAAGTGTTTGGCTTGAACGAATTGAGTGATTTTTTTTTTTATCAATAGATAAAGTTTGTCTACAGCAAAAATATTTTATATTTCCAACTCTTAATGAAGTAAGCTTGATACTTTTATTTTTATTTTTTGGTTGACATCGATACATTTAGATTTTCCGTGTAGGTAAAGTAATTCCATTTAAACCAGCTATTATTTTTCTTTTTTCTTTTCAGCAACTACTAGGTGAATCTTCAATCCCATATCTTTAAATCACAAAGGGCTGCAGTTTGCATTATCATAATCAACTGATTTCAATATTTTTTTTTATGGATGATTGATTATGATAATTTTTATTTGAATTATCACAAATTGAATATTATATATAAAAAATAGAATTTTTTACGAAAGTATACTATATTAATTTTAGGACAAAAGAATAGATAAATAAAGATGTACCGTCTATCAAATCTCAGCAACTTGAAACAATCGATCAAGTCAAGAGGCTTCGCCAGCGTAGCTGCTAATGCTTCAAAGAACGGAATTAAGGTTGTAGGCGTCGAGTCTCAAAAAGCCACCGAATTAGGTTCGATTTCAGTTGTTCTTAACTTGGGTTCCCGCTTTGAAACCGCCGATCAAATTGGAGCTGCTCACTACTTGAAGGCTTTTGGTTTCAGAAACTCCAAGGAAAGAACCAGTTTCAGAAAAGTCAGAGAGGCTGAATTGCAAGGTGCTATGTTGAGCAGTGAATTAACTCGCGAGAATGTGATTTATACTGTCAAGTGCATGAAGCAAGATATTCCTTACTTTTTCCAAATGATGAGCGAAATGACTAACAGAACTTTGTTCAACTCATGGGAATTTGATGAAATTAACAACCTCGTCGGCCTCGAATCCGGTATCGCTGCTACCAACCCAATAACTGTTTTGTCCGAAAAGCTGCACCACGCCATTTACCGCACTGGTTTGGGTAACTCTCTTTATGCTGGTTCCTCCAGCTCAATCAGCGGCTCTGAGGCAGTAAAAAACTACATGCATACTAGATTCAATGCCAACAATGTTGCTATCATCGGAAGAGGTATCAGCTCTGAACAATTAGCCGAGCTTGTTAACAACTCCGAATTTGCAGAATTGTCAAGCGGTGCACCACAAACAGCCGCCAAATCAAAATTCCACAGCGGCTCAGAGGTTCATACCAGCATCAACTCTGAATACTCGCACTACGCTCTTGCTTTTGAAGCACCAGATGCCGCCACTGCCCGCTTGTTGTCTGAATATCTCGGATCAGCCTCTACCCCCATCAAATACTCAGCTGGAGTCAGCCCACTAGCCCAAATTGCCAGAGAGTTCAACTCAAGCTCAATCAGCTCTTTCTCGCAATCCTACTCCGACTCTTCGCTTGTTGGAATCTTGGTCAGCGCCCCATCTGCCCAACTCCACTCTGTATTGAGCGCCGTCATGAAACAAGTCCAAGCTTTGGCCAGCTCTCCAGTCAGCGCCGAATCTTTCAGCCGCGCCGTCGCCTGTGCCCGCATGCAACACTTGTCCAATGATATCGAATCATTCTCTGGCCTCAACTCCTTCTTGGCCAACGGCGTCTTCTCGTCCGGAGCCAACGCACTCGGATTGGTCAGCCAGCAGCTCGAAACAGCTTCATTGCCATCCTTCCAATCAGCTATCAAATCCACATTTGCCAGCAAGCCAGTAGCTGCCTCTGTCGGAAACTCTATGCTGACTCCATATCTCGACTCTATCTAATAACAAAACTTTTCTTTCCTTTCCTTTCCTTTCCTTAAATTTACTTTTTTATTTTTCAAGGCCCACTTCTTACTTTTTATCCAAAAAAATTCTCTCCACCTTAACCTCTTCTTCATTATCAATAAATCTTGAATCTTTTGATTTCTATTACTTCTCACTATTTCGCAATGTTCTTTTCTACTTCTGCCCACAAAAAAGATACTTAACCACCAACCCACAAGTCTCCCCGCATTCTTACTTTTATCTTGCTTCCTTCCCACTAGATTTAATCCCCAAATCCCTTCTCCACCTGTCTGCCTGATATTTTCCCTAAATATTCATATAATTTATTCGAATCCATACTAGAGAAATGAATCCCAACTCAATTGAAGATCCTGTCTCCAGTATACCCCCCCCCCATACTCTCACTAGTCGTCATAAATTCCATTTATATATACTAATTCAACTATTTTTGAAACATATTAAACTTCTATAGGTGCGCAGAAATTGCTTTTCGATGCCTTGTACGAATCATACGATCCCAAAGTCTGTCTCAAAGAAGCCTCTAATTTCGCCCAGCAAATATCTAGGACCGCCCTTTTATCCGATAATTTATCCAAAACTAAGATTTCTCCAATCTATCATCAAAATCCAGGTTTGTTCGCCGTCTCTTGATTAAACCCATAAATTAAAAATATAAAATTATTATTAACCAGACATAAATATATTACACTTTTAAATATAAATATTTTATCTCGCTCTTTTTTTTTTAATAGTAACTGATAAAGTAGATATAAATCGTCCGCTAAATGAAGCAGGCGCCAACAGTGCTAATACGCCAGCTCCATCTGATAATCACACCATAGCCAATATAAACAATCCAGAAAACTATTTTCATTTTCACACTCTGCAAAGCGCCGTTGCTACCTCCAACCAGCTGCTGATTGACGGGCTAAACGACGCCAAACGCAAGATCCAGTCATTGAAAATCGGTCAACCCGCATCCAAAATCAACCAGTTTACTAACCTAGCTGAAAGCATTATCAGTTCCGAAAAGAACTCGATCTATTCCTCAAAAAAGAAGGAGCTTGAACACAACCTCAAATTGCTTGAATCCCAGCACAAACAGTTTATGCTGAACTTCTTCGCTGAATTCAATAAAACCTCTTAACTAGTCACCCATCTCTCAATAAAATCCCCTCTGTCCTTCCACCTTTCTCTCTCTTTTTTTTTTTTATATCATCTTTTTGTTAACAAATATCTAATCTCTCTCTCTAAAAACAAAAACAAATTTAAATCACTCGTCACTTTTACTATTAGCATATAAATCTCATTCTATTTAATATAAACCTCTCCTTATAAAATAATAATAATAATATTAAAATATTTTTTAGAATTAATGTCCTGATACGTAAACAATCGTTTATTAGAAAACTAAAATAATAAAATGATAAAATAATAAAATATATAATCCATCTTCGAAAAAAAAAAAAAAAAAAGCATTTTATTAAACTTTTGTGTTTTTTAAAGTCTTGGATTTTTTTTTTTTTTTTTTGAAATTGTCAGTTCATTAATGATATATCTCAAGAAAAAGTTTATCATTCTGTAAGGAAAGGTGAATTGCTGAACTTGTCCCACAACCCAACAACTTCATCCTGGATCTCAATCATCCCTACAAGATGGTGCTCAATCGCCTCTTGGAATGCCCCTATCCTTAGCTCATCAAACCTTTCCAACTCTTCGCTCAATCTAGATGTTGCTGAATCAAATGCTTTCTTCATTTCTTCTACCTGAAGTTCAGACTTTTTTATTTTTTACCATCATCACCAATCACCAATCAATAAGAAAAATAATATAAAATTGCATTAAATTAAAGAAAAAAAGTAACTGATAATAATTGATGCTCGTCTAAAATTAATATGGATAACGAAATTATTCTTACACTTTGGATTTCGCGTACTAAAGCTTTAACTTTGTCATTGTTTACAAGTTGAGGTTCTTGTGCATTATTGCTCGTGTCAGCAGAGGATCCAAGGAAAGATCTTTTTGTAGACTTGTTTTGAATCTGTGTTAAGTTCTTCTTTTTTTTAAGAACCTCATTTACAGAATTTTGCCACTTTTCATGAATTTTTACTCTGGACATAAAAGTAAGCTAGGAAAAAAAAAATAGTTGAAAAGAAAAATATAATATTGAAATGGAAATGGAAATGAAATAGAAAGAAAAAAATAAAAAGCTGTTCTATTACCTTAGCTGATGCAACAGTTCTGATATATTCTTCTGTGGAATTCACAAATTTCGTAATGGTGTCTGATGAAATCTTTTTTTGTAAAGAATGTAGCTTCTTTTGCATTTTTCCCATTTCCATTAATAGCAGACTGATATCCATACCATCATTGGGTTGAGAGCTGGATGATGATCCAAAATGTTTTTCTGCGTTAGAAACAGCTAAAAATGCTTCTCCCAATTCTAAATGGGCAAGAGAGAGCTCCTCTCTTTGTTTTTCTGTTGCGTCCAGAGATTTAAGAAGAGCTTTGAGTTGAGTTTCAAGAAGTTCAAGCTCTCTGAATTTCTCTCCAAAAATGTCATTTTTAATTAAGTATTTGCTCGATCCAAACAGATCGCCTAAACTTGATCCTGTTGTAGCTGCCTCTTTGGTACTCTCGCTAATCTAAATAATTGTAAAAGAAGGTTAAATAAATTGTATAGTTTAGGCAAAAGTATATCACATTATAAAATAAGATAGAATGAAAAAAAATAAAAATAATACAATTTTTGCTTGGGAGACGAAATCTTTAGATTCCAGGAATAAAATAAAGCTTTTGTTCTTGTGTAGAATAGGATGACCAGCAATTCTGTCAAGATGAGTTTGTAGCCCAATTCTGCGATTTTCTATAAAACTCTGTTCAAATCGGCCAAAAGATTGCTTTTCAGGTATAGGTGGGATGATTATACCAGGATTTTCGATCTGTAGCTGGAGATACAACCATTCAAAATCTCTGTAGCGGCGGCGTACAACAAACTCTTTTTCAACAAATAAAGAGCAATCAGTCTTAGTGCTAACTTTATAAACAGTGTGAGAACTTATTGAATCAGAAATTTTAATTGGTTCTGATACGGAGATATTTATATATGGAAGAGGTGTGTCCTAATAAAAAAAAAAAGCAAATAAGGGATTAAAATATGAATTTGGATGTGGATGTGGATGTGTATGGTGGCTAAAGATATGGGCGTAAAAAATAAATGTTAAAATATGAAAAGATAAAAAAAGGAAATACTTTAGCAGTTGAGTCATTGAGGTATTCATCTTCGCTTTCGATTTGAAGGGGTACAATTTGAGGTTCTTCAAAATTAGAGATATCTGTTTGATGCTGTGGAGGAAGTTGAATGTTGTTATTTTTTTGTGATAGATTGGGATTTATAGCAGGAGCGAAGATATTATTAGCGAAATTGGGTGCAGGGCTATTAGAATAGCTATTGTGAGTAGGAGATAAAATTGGGCCAGGTAAAGAAGTATTGGGTATAGGGGCGATAGGAGAAGGAGAAATGCTATTTTGAAAAGTGTAATTGTTGATGATAGGGGAATTTTGGTTAGATAAAGAGGAAGAGTTGTCAGCTAGAGGATCGATAAAGGTAGAGCTTGAGGTGTTACTCTTATTTGAAAGCAAAACCCGAGTTTTATTCAAGTTTCTTTTGAATAGAATCGGTCTGCTTGCAGCCTTAGCACTGCTATCAGGGGAAGTGATATTAACTTTTATGGAGTTCTCTGATGAAAGAGAATTCTTTGCGGCATAATCGATATCGGATTGGATATTGGTACCTTGAGTATAAAGATATATTGAAATTTTAAAGAAATTAAAATAAAAAATTAGTAATTTAATTAAAAGCGAATTAATTTACTGTTCAGGACTGATTTTGAAGGAAAAGAAATGTTTGAATCTGTTTGTCCGAAAGAGGTTTCAGAAGAATTGGGTATACGCTTGCTAGGCGAGCTAATTTCAGGATTCAGCGACAGTGATGGAAAATCTTCTATTATAGAAGGATTGTCAGTTTGAAAGCTATTGGGCTTTTCTAATTCAGAAGACTCGGAATCGTTGTTGTACAGATCTTGTTTTTCTGGAGAAGGTGAGCGATTTTTCGAACTGTTGGGATTTATTGAAAGGCTGCTCCAGGTAACGGCCTCCTCGGCGAAAGGATCGATAACGTCATCTAAATTACTGCTAAACATAGATAAGGAAATTTGTAGAAGATATTAAATATGCTTTAATTCAGATGATAAGATTGATTATCTGCGTTGAGTGAGTTGAGGCAAGAGTGCAGTAGCTATCTTCACTTTATACTTCGATTAATGTAGAAAACTATTGAACAGAATTGGCGATTGCGTGACTGAGAATAAGCAGAGATTTGTTTTCATATTATGTCACGAGCATTTTCTCTAAAAACGACCAACTTTTCATCTATTGGTCTTATCCTTTCTAGTAACCATACGATTGACTTATTGGCTAAAATCTGCTAACAAGTGGATGTGTTAGAAAACTCATAATTATTTCATTGGCAGTAATTATCTACATTTTTGTGCCATTACAACAATAACCTTTTTATCTTTATATATTTTTCTATTGGGTATTGAATTATTTATATTATTATTTCATACCATAGTTTGTTATTAGTTTTTAATGTTTTATTTCTTTTAGTGTAAACAATATTATGAATACTTACCTTTCTAATGTGTAAAGTATGACGTTGATTATCATAATTATCGAAATACTAATTATTAAAACATTAAAACTTCATTACTTTTGAAAGTGCTGTAACTACCCTTAAATTCTGATCCATTTGCCTTATTTTAAAGCAAAGCTAAAAATAGGGCTATGCTACTACTTTATTGTATCTATACCACTCTTGTTGTGAAATGGTATACAAAGCTCAAATATAGCACGGCCATTATGATTATTAAATTTCAGGAATTTAAATCAAAAACGTAATAAGTATTCTAAGCGTATTTTACGATTATTTCTTCTTAGTGTACACAATTTTGAATGGTATTTTCGATTTTTCTTTGATACTTTGCTTTATACAATATCTTTAATATAATATTTGTATTAAAAAAGCAAATTTTTCGGAAACTTGATTAGAAGGGTATTCTTGTGCCTATTTCATAAATTTGGATAGTCAAATTTTAAATTTTATTATTTAGGAATAAAAATTTTTTGTATAAGAGTCATTGAATTTTCAAAAACGTATATTTTCATGGATTGATCGGATTTAAAGTATAGCGCGGAAATTAATTTTTTTAGACACTATAATATTTGTATCTAATTCTAAATTATAATTGTTACTATTAAAATTCCAATATGAGCTATTTACAAGTAAACTTTATTATTTTTAAATTTCATAAATAAATTATAAAAGAATAAAAGTATGACTAATTATATTATTTACGTTCATATTTAATTTTTATATAAGTAGGATTATCCGTCCGTGATAATTCGTTTGGATTTTTACTATGAAGAATCATTGAGATTCAAATATTCTAGAAATATAGTACTATATTAGCACTAGAGCTAAAAATCTATGGCATGTTTTTGTATTTTGTAATATTATTTATTGTTTGCTAATATCCCAATATGTGATAAAGTAAAAGAGTCTGGAATTATAAAATGATAAAAAATCGAATAATATATAAGTTTTTCTTATAATTTTTCTTGACTATTCTAAATATATTTTAGAAATTTGAACTTTAATACAAGATTGCAATAAATGTGCCAAACTCCACGATTCTAACAGTGTACTAGACTCTATGATAATATGTGGGTAAATCAGCAAAAATCCCAATAGATATTTAAAATTTTTGTTTTATAATATTTATAAGAGTTTTATCATTTTGAAGATTTTAGAATGATAGCAACCCAAATTGAACACTTTGATTAAAACGAAAAAAGCTTTTTTTTCGATTTCATTTTTCGCAACTATTTAAAAGTATGTTCATTTTGTTTGATATATTTGATATAGACATAAATTTTATTGGTTTAAAATATTTATACTTTTAAAAAAATTATTATAACTATGAACATTTATTTTTTGCACAAATTAGACAACATTTTGAAAATTTCGTACTATTTCACTACTTTTTACATTTAGTCATTTACCCCCCGATTTCCTTTATATAAAATTCTTTGATCTCGTTAAATCTAAAATTATACTGTATCCTATTTCTTTAAAAGCTTTCTATTTCCCTCATATATATCTAAAAGCATTCTATTCGCATTCATGAGCACCAGCAATGACATCTATATCCAAAAAACCAGCCAAGATGCTGCTAAAAGCCGACAGTAATCCTCCATACTGTTTTTTACTGAATATTCATAAATATATTGTAAATAGGCAATTATTTATAAGCAAAGTACTTTTCCTTTTTAAAATTTAGTACATCATTTTTTTCAATTAGGAGTGCTGTTAATCGAGGCTACATAAAAGACGATTTTACTAAACACTTTATAAAAAAATCATTCCATCAAATCCGCAAATCTCCAATCATGAACCGCGGCACGTACTGCCGCTTTCTCGGCATTCAATCTGTTATTTCGGCTTTTATCGATACATATACAGATTCAAAAAAAGTTCAAGTAGTTTCGCTCGGCTCTGGGCTGGATACGAGCTATTTCATGTACAAGCAGAAACTGGTAGATCGCGGCATTCAAGCTGCTAGAGACTGTAAAGTCTGCTTTTTCGAAATCGATTTCGACGCTGTTAATAAATCGAAAATAATATCTATTTCTGAATCGAAGGAATTACTGGACCTTTTGCCCGACATACCTGTTATAAGTATTCAATTTTTTTTATCTTGCTTTTATTTGCGCTATATATTTACTTTCTGCTTAATTTATGTTCATTTTGGTCAATCAGCTGCTATATACAGACACATATGAATTCGAATTTAATTACCAGCTATCCAATCCATGTAATATATACTAAATTAAAATAACAATATAGAAATCGACGAGCAAAGTCAGCTGGTATGTTCAGACTATATGATATTGTCGGGCGATTTGCGCAGCTTTGCTACAGATATATCACGTAAGCTGGTGGACCCTGACCAACCGTTAGTTTTTGATTTCAGCTGCCCAACGCTAATATTGTCTGAATGCGCGCTTATCTACCTACAGCCCGACGATGCGAACAGGATTATCGATTTTTTTGCTGACAATTGCGAGTCCCAAGCCGTTTATTTCGGGTACGACCATATCCAGCCATTCGACAGGTTCGGCCAGCAAATGCTGCTCAATTTAAGTTCTGTTGGTATTGAGCTGAAGAGCATCAACTTGTACCACAGCACCGCCAAACAAGTCGAGCGGTTCATTAGCAGGCGCAATCCTGCTACATCTATTGCTACACCTTCCTCATGTTCCGATAATGCAGGCTCTGCCGAAAATTTATTCTCGAATAGTAAAGCTGAAGAAGTTGCTGCTGTAAAAAGAAACTGGACGTGTGCTTACTCCATTGATTTATTTAAATTTTATACTAACTACGTATCAAAAGAAGAAAAGACTCGCATATCAAAGCTCGAAATGCTTGACGAGGTTGAAGAGCTTGCTATTTTACTTGGTCACTATTGCTTTACTTTTGCTGCTCTTAATCCCATTCCAATTGATTCAAGCTTGCAAAAATTTATTGATTCTAGCTTATCTTGATATTATTTCTATTTTAAAATTATTTATTCTGTATAAATATAATTACAATAATGGAGTTGTATTAAATGCTTATCTAACAAATAGAGATTTTTTTAAGGAATTATTTATTGATAAACGAAATATATAAAATATAATAAAACAGAATTTTTTTTTTTTTATTTTTTCAACAATTTGAGCCCCAAGAGGTCACCGATTTCATCAATTTGCTCTAATGCGTACTCCAAATCTTGGATAGTGTGAGATGCCGACAAGCAGAATCGAACTCTTCCAGTGATGATTGGAGTTGCAGGGTATGAAACTACAACAACAGCGATCTTTCTCTTCAAGCATTCGTGCGAAAAGGCGGGGATTTTAGCTGGGTTGAACAATAGCAAAGGAACGACAGGACTGCCTCTGTCACCTAGAATCATGAATCCCATTTCCTTAAGCCTTGTAATAAAAAAGTTTGAGTTTTGGACAAGTGCTTGAATTCTTGTACGGCCTTCACCTTCAAGTTCTGGAACTTCATTCATTAGTAATTTTACAGTGGAAATGACTTGGGCTAATACAGGGTAAGGCATTACTTCAGAATATATTGAAGAGTGGCTCTTTAATCTGAGGCGGGAGATTAAATCTTTTGAGCCAGCAATGTAACCACCAACAGCACCAAAGCTCTTAGTAAACGTACCCATGAGAACGTCAATTTTATTGTGGTCAATTCCTAAGTGTTCACAAATACCACGGCCATGTTTGCCGATAGCGCCGATAGAATGGGCTTCGTCGACGAAAAGGTAAAATTTGTACTTATTTTTCAAGTCGACGATTTCACGTAAGTTACAGAACTCGCCTTCCATTGAATAGAGACCTTCAACTACGACTAAAATTTTGGACCATGGGCGATGGGTTCGTGGTTGTCCTTGTGAAATCGATTTTCTTAATACACGCTCTAAATCAGACGCGTCATTGTGTTTGAATACTTTGATTGAGGCTCCAGATAAACGGGATCCAGAAACGAGGGAGGAGTGGTTTAATTCATCAGAGATAAGCAGGCAGCCTTTCTCGACTAATAGAGGAATTACACTAGAATTAGTGGCATAACCCATAGAAATGATGATTGAGTCTTCTACACCCAAATATCTGGCTACGAGAGCTTCAGTTTCTACTAGCGTCTTAGTTAAACCACCTTGTGCACGCGGGGCAGGGATAGCAACGGAATTATTGCGAATGATGGACTCTACCTGGTCAGCACAGTAACCGTGGCTCTGAGCAAAGCCCAGGTAGTTATAAGAAGCAAGATTTAATACCCTTTCAGATTTACCAGTTAGTTCAAAGGTCTTGTTATGATCCTTAGAATTTCTTTCGAGTAAAGTAACATAACCACCAGCAACGCCGGTTATTGGGCGACTAAAGCAATCAGAAATTCTTGTGTATAATCTTCTGATCCATAAACTTTCAAAGTCGGAAATGAGGGGGGCATAGCCATTGGTTTCGGATAAGAACTCGTATTGCTTAGGGTAAAAGAACTTACCGATTCGATCTCGTAAATGAGCGAATAAAATCAGGATTAAATAACTTAGGTAAGTGGTTACTAAGGTAACTATTGGAACTTTTTCTAGATCTGAATGATCGTTTTTCTGAATAGAGGCAGGTTCAGGGGATTTTTCAGGAAATTTACTTCCTTCTATTTCGATCTTCTTTACTAAATTTGGCTTAATAGATTTGGTTTTGAGCAATGAAGCGTTGTGTTTGATTGAAATCGAGCTGGGAGAAATATCGGAGAATTTTGTAGTTGAATTCTCAGAACTAGCAGAGTCTTTCTTTGATTTTCTGTTTACTAGTTCCACATTGGATTGGGCTGTGCTAAGCATTTTAATAGTATATTCGTATGTGATATTAAGAGCCGGGATTTAAATAAGTGTATGTTCATATACTTTTTGGATGTAATAAGGAAAAAAAACCTAAAGAAACAAAATCTTGCACTAATGATAAAGACTTGAAATCTAACTGTTTTGAGTAGGGTTGTGATGAATCAATAGTTGGGGAAAAAATGAAAGGGATAAAGGGGATATTGATGGAGGGAAAGGGAGCGGTATTGAGGGATTATTAGGCTAGCGTAGAGTTACGGAAGGAAGAAAAGTGGGTAATCGAAGATTTATAAAACCTTAGTTTTTTTTAGTGCTAAAAATCAGCAGCCTTTTTTTCTTAATGTTCAATTGTTTATTTACTTGCCAGCATTAATTTCTCTTGTTTGCGACTTTTTATTTTATGTTATTGTCGGCTGTTTGCTGTTATGCAAAAAAAAATTACGCCCTTGTTCTAAACTATCTCTGGCCAATAAAATCCCGATGATCCTATTTGCCCTCCCGAAATATTCCTGCATTTATCGAGAACGACTACCCATTCGCTACCAGGCATGTGATTGCCATCAAATAATTAATCCGCATCAATCTATTCGCGTACCGCTAATCTACATCTTTACGCCAATAAATATCATTTTCACTTGCTGGACTGACACTTCCCTATCCAAAAAATATCGCATTTGAAACTGAAAATTTTGTAATTCGCTATCTTTTTTATAATTTTCACTTATTTGGTAGCGATATAAATTATCGCCACCAAATCACTGAATTATACGATAGCAATAAATTTCGCAACTGGTTGACAAATTTTTTTTTATCGTTAATTTAATCCTTTCACGGTGTTAGACTGTTTTTGTCCTAAAAATATAGCCAATGGCTTTCATACAATATATTTAATTACTAAGAATCGATAATATACTGGTTTATTGTTATTTAATAGCAAATAATCAATATTCTTATAAATCATAAACGAACCATAAAATTTTTTTTTCAAAAAGTGTTGGAAGGGAATGGATTAAAGCTAGACCCTTATAGCAGCAAACATGCGCGAAATCAAGCAAAGCGACCATATTCCTGTAATGCTATTTCTTCGCTTTACAAACGCGCCACCCAAATAACTTCTTACATCAAGATTTTCACAACTGCCCTAGACTATTCTTTTACCCCTTTCCCATAAAACTTTAACCCATTCCAGTACAGCAACTTGCAAAAAATTAATTTTATATTCGTTTGTGACTATTAATATTATCATTAGCCTATGGTGACAATTACCCTATATCTCTTATGGCCTCAGAATTACTATATTTTAATTGAACTCAGTTGGCTATATTTGGTAGATCATAAATGGTAAACAACCCATGAAAGGGTTATATAAGTGAATTAATTGCAAGTAGTTGTATCATTTTCTGCTATTCTAAAATTAATCAATATTCATCAAATTTCACTGTCAAACCTTTTCTATTGAACGCATTTGGCCAGCTTTGGTAGATCGAAAATAGTCTATCCGTCGAAGAATTAGCTAAAAGAGGCTATACCAATTTACTAGCAAAAAGCTATTTTAAAAATATGCTAAAGCTCTTCTTCAAAGAATTGCAAATAAACTGGCCAATAAAATTTCGTTTTTTTCAAAACACATTTTCAAAGTGCATCAATATTAAAAATAAATTCAAAAAATAAACAATAATATATCAATAATATTAAAGCATCATCTCGTTGGAAATTGATATGCTTATTTCCAATCCCCGCCCCCCTCTCCAACACCAATTGGACGAACGATGTTATAATGAACATAAATCACACATATATAAGTTTATCAGACTATAAAAAGGTAGCTTATAAAATCAAATATACCTATAAACCAGCATCCATAATGTAGTTGATCTCGGGTATTAAACAAAAACGAAGAAAAATGTGCTTCACGGGTTTACTCTTTTCAAACTAGAATGAAAAATCAATGAATTTAATAAAGATTTTGGCATTATGATAGTAGTGATCCTCAGCCGGATAGGGTTAATTCAATCCTGCATTGAAAAGACTCCAAACGTTTTTTTTTTTTTTTGAAGTTCAAAGGTGGAGATATTAGAAATGAGGTTAAATAAAAAGAAACTAAATTTGGGGAGGAAAAAAAACAGCAATTTTGCTGAAA
>LSSN01001818.1:0-14668 GCA_001970855.1 Smittium culicis
CTGAGCTGCAGACGGTGGTGAAATCACCGATCAACGACGATCGGCCGGTTCATACCGACGCAGATCAGTTCTGATGAAAAATTTTTAATTTCGAATTTCAACGAAGCCCGGTTGGGGATAGTTGGAATACTACATCGGAAGGAGGAGTCTAAACAATCTTTGAGTCAGCTTCGAGCTGGCACTTACATTGAAAATTTTATATTTTTAGATAACTCATGTTTGCGATACGAATAGTCACGAACATAATTAATCAAGTATATTGAAAATCAACAATAATTTATTTATTCAATCAGAATTTTACTTTTTTGGGTTTAAATGAAAAATATTAGCTAAAAAATCAATCAGAATTTGCCAAAATTTATAATATGTTATATTCTAAATAAAGATAGCACTTTCATTTAGCTTTATTATTTTTTCATAAATATTTAATAGTTAAAAGCATTTTTTAAGGGATTGAAAGGTTATTTTACATATTATATATAATTTAGAAATTTTTATTTTCCAAAAATGAATCAGATTTTACTATTATTTATATCAAGGTAATAAGATATTCTACACTGAAGCTATTCATATATAAGAATTATCTTTTCTAAAAGATTCAAATAAATCAAAATTTCAAATTTCCTATTATATATTTAAGGTAGCTAATAAATTATACGATTAGGGGGAAATAAATGAATTCAGCTTTTTTCACAATAACTCTACATTTAATATTCACTTATTCTTTGTTCTGAAATATTTTACATAATTAAGAAACAAATATTTTGATTGATTTTTATAACTTGTACATTTCGAAACAATTATTGTATTTATTTTTTTCAGAAAATAAAATGCTTAATTAAATTGAGCACTTTTGAGAAGTAAATTATTTTCATATTTAAAAAAATTTTAACCTCTAATATATATACTTTTCTATTTCCCACTATTAACCTTTTTCTGTTCAAATTTCTATAAAAAAACGAATATAACGATTGTTATATAATTAAATTTAAATAAAAAAATTTCCACTGTTTTGTAAATTATGAATAAATTTGAATAATTCTTGAAAATTAATTATTTTTATTGTGCGGTGTTGGCTATATTTGGTAGAAAAAAAGCTTGTTTAATCCTGGAAAAGATTTGTGAGTAATTTAAATTATTTAATTGTTTTAGACGCTAATTACTTATATGTTAATACTTTAGCCGAAATTAGAATTCCCAAAGAATTTATTATAATTGTTTTCGGTATAAATTACTCCTGATGATATTTTTTTGAATAGCTTTCATGGCTAAGTTTAGTTTATATGCTAATAAACTATAAAATATTTAAAATTTAAATATATTTAGAAATTTTTTCTAATAAATTGGATAGAATAGTACTACTATTGTCGATTTTTTGACCAAAAAGGGTTAATAAACGCTTAAAATCCGAAATTAATACGTTAATTAATATCAAGATATTTAATTCAAAATAAATTATTTATTTAGTATTTTAATTTTAATAAAAAATAGCTATCCTATAACGAAATGCACCATAAATTTCCAAATTCCTTGAATTAAATAAAAAAATGTCAGATATTTTACAGCTAACTAAGAATTTCTTATTGGCTACAAAAAAAAATTTTTTTTTACAGATTATTGCGAAATAACTGAATTTTATTATTTTTTTCCTATTTGTATATCTAAACAATTATGTTTATTATATGGGAGATACTTTGTGATAAGAGTGCTTTTACGAATAATGAGATAAAGATATTCAATTTTATATTTAATTATTATAAAATAGAAATATCTAGAATTTTTTTACACAAAATACTTTTAAATGGAATAAATAAGTTGAAAAATCAAACTGTCGTTTTAATTCCTCTATTAATATTAAAAATTCATAAGTATTGAGTCAAAATATTTCAAGTTGCAGTAAAGTGCTTTCTTCGTTTTGATCCTCCTATACCGATTAATATACAATTTAAAATATAATTTTTAGTTTATAATTTAATTTATCTATTTGAAAATATTCAGGATCGCTTTTATAGTCCAAAAAACCCCCCAAATATTATTATAAAAGGCTAATATCCATAATTAGTAGAATATATATTGTACTTTTTATAAGAAAGTTACTGTTTTGCCAATTTAAATTTATATTTGGTAATATAATTTTTTTCCATAACATTCTCAATTATAATTGAAAATAAAACTTTCTTATGGTATTATGCTATTTTATGGATTAATTAAAGAATCAATTAACTAATAAGCGCTCAGCATAAATATATATTTAATTAATATCGTATTATCATATCATATATAAATTAGGAAAATCCAGAGGGCCAGCAATACATAAATATAAATTTATGTGTATATGAAAGTACACTATCGATAGCTTTAGTGAGCTAATTTTTGTATAATATTCCGAGAAATTTTTTTTTTTTCTCTCTAAATTATAACGAATCTGTACCAATAAAAAAAAAGAACTATTAGAACAAGCACAATACGTATACATCTTTCATTCTGTTTTAACAGCAACTTGTATCGTTTTGAAGGAAATGCTAAATATAGTTATTCGTACATTGAAAACTTATCTAAAAAATTCAGAACAACTATATAATTTGGAAAGTGTTTGTGCTTTTAGGGAGTATAGAATTATTTGATGATAAAAGCTCTTGAGGACTTCGAATCATTCGTATATATTTGCCATTTTTGCGGAAATCTGGTAGCAAGAAAAAGATATATGTGGCGAATATACAAAAAATAACGTTAGACTAACTTTTGGTGATGTTACGTTTCAAGTAAATACAACCTAAATTATTACTTTAATAACTTTATTAATTTTAAAATCACTTTTAAAAGTAGTTTTTGGGTAATATTATTTTACTTATTTTTATAATCTTTTAAAAGAGTTTTTTAAGATAAAGTTAAACTAAAGCAATCAAGGCTGATTTTATACTTTTTTTATTACAACTTTGAGTTGCAATAATCTTTATTAGCTCTATTAGTTAATATAATAATAAAATATAGTAATAAAAAAAATCATAATAATGTATAAATTTTAAAACCTTAATTTCGCTCTACTTTTCTTTTTAATTCATATGTAATATCATGTCTATTTATTAATTCTATTAAGTAACCTCGAGTTTATTTTTATTGTTTCACTTTCAATACATGTTTTAATATTTTTAAATATGCTATTATTGTGGATATATTAAATATTACTAACAGTGTAAATGGCTACACAATCAAAGTGGTACTTAAGAAAGGTACCTGTATTATCGAAAAAAGAGGAAATTGCATTTGATTTTTTAATTGTATATTTTTGGGTGGATTAGAATATAATTTATTTTTATTTTATTTATTTTATATTTAAATAAAATTTTTAATGACTTGGAGCTTTAAAATTGATACTATTAATTTATAGTGAGGGTTTTAAACTTGGTCTTATATTTTAGTAAATACGCATTCAATAATATGGAAAAGAGTTGAATTGTGGGGGGGAGGGTGTATGTTAAGATTATAATCCGCACTCGACTTTGAGAAAACGACATAGTTGAAATTTTATTTATTTTCTTTTTTTTGCAACTTTTAATTAAGACTGATTTTAACAGCTTTCTAAAATCTTTTCCCGCCATTATAATAATAAAAAAATCAAGTGAATTTCAATTTATATCATTTTAAATGTAAAAGTTCTATGTCTGAATTTAATTGGATGTTTAACCCTTTCCCATCCAACAATCTTAAAAAAAATCAAATTTATGATTCGGCTATGGTTTAAAGTCAAGTTTATTATTTGCTGATATTTTAAAATATACCAATATTTCTTAGGGCCTCAGAATTAAAATATTTTAATTGAGCTCTGTTGGCTATATCTGGTGGGCCATAAATATTCTATTGCCCGTGAAAAAGTTAACTAAATTCTATAAAAATAATTTAATTCCGAGATACAAGAAAGTATAATCTATTTAGAGTAATGCAACGCATAGAGCAATTGCTTATAAATTCTAGCAAATCATTGATCTTGAATTTTCAAAGGGCGTTGGGCAGGAAAGGGCTATAATATTGACATTATTATTTTTTAGCTTTCTTTACCGCTTAGATTCTATAATTGTTATCGTGCCAATGAAATTCCTCAGTTAAAATAGTATAAATACAGCAAAGTGCTAGACTCCTCAAGTGAATCTCACAAACCATTTTTTTAGTTTTTATAAAAAACTGACTTATTGTGTATAGCCAAGTCCCAAAATTTACAAAATACAAAACCAAGCTCATGATGGCTATCCAGTAATAATGTGTCCTCACATCACAATTCCACGAATTAGCTTTGTTTATTAGCCTTGGCCTTCAAAATGACAATAATTTGTATGTCTAACAATCATGGATGTGGATCTTATGCCAATTACATTAGCCAAGAAAGCTGCAGACCACTTAAGTCTATTTATTGGCCAAGTATCAATTAAATGATTATATAGCTCAAAATTTGTAATGGTAATTTAGCTATCCCTTTCCCAGGCGGCAGACTGTTTTTGATCTACTCAAGCATAGCCAACTGTGTCCTATAAAAACACTTTAATTCCCAGGCCTTAAGAAGTATTGGTTTATTCTATAAATGCAGCAAATAAAAAATCTACTTATAAATCATGTAATAATCATAAATTTGATATTTTTTAAGAGCGTCGGTGGGAAAGGGCCAAAACTTTCACGTGCGGTAGGCTGTTTTTGATCTACCAAATAAAGCCAACTGCATTCATAACAAATAATTTAATTCCGACCACATCATTTATTGGTAAAAGATAGTTTAGCTGCAAATAATAGTTTTTCATATAAATTGCTGACGAATCATTAAATCAACTCTTTTAAAGAGCGTTGAACGGGAAAGGGTTAATGTAATAGTGCGCTATTAATAAAAAACGTGACAAAATTTCAATAATCTTATTTCTTTTTTTTTTCCCCCAACGCCAATATCATATCAAGGTGGCGATTAATGGGCAAATTAGAACTATCTAAGCTCTAATATTCTACACTAATACTGTACACATCTTACTTTAGCCCTTTCACGAGCGGTAGACTATTTTTGGACTACCAAATACAGCCAACATCGTTCAATTAGAACACTATAATTCCGGGGCCTTAAGATACATTGGGTTGTTGTAAAGTTGCAGCAAATAATAAACTTTCTTATCAATCATAAAAAAATAACCAAGTTAACTTTTTTAAGAGTGTTGGACGGGAAAGGGATAAAAAATTAATTTAAATGTCCGTTTATCACATACATGTCTATTTCCTATTTCCTATTTCCTATTTGATTTCAGATTTCAGAAAACCAATAATTTTATGAATCTCGGAATTTAATTGTTTTTACATAACCCAGTTAGCTATATTTGTATGATATAAAATTATACTAATTGTGAAAGTGAATAAATTATCTACACTCTATATCTGAATACTTGGCAATTTTTATGAGCCCATCATTGCCAAGTTTTATAGAATGAAAACCATTTTTTTAAAAACTTATATAAGAGCCAGCTCAAACCCTTTTTTTCTTCTATATCAACTTGAAAATACAATTCAGAATAATAGATTCCATTCTTCCTATCTACGTAAAATAAAATTGAGCATCAAAACTATAACACTTAACTCTAATAAATAACATTGATATGATGACCAACAACGATAATAAAGATAAAAATGACTTCATTAAAGGTAATGAACACAACTCCAATGATAACCAAACTTTTACAGACTACAGAAATATTCAAGGTACTTATTTTATTCGTCTATTAAGGGATAGTAGTTTATTTATACATAAATATTCGCTTTGCGCAAGTTATTATAGCTTCATACCAGATAATTTTTTATTATTATAAATAGACCTTTTAACTCTAATTTTATTACGTTTTAGATGCAAATCCTCAAAATATTAACCAAACCGAAAAAGCCGTCAATGGTTCAAACTATGGTTACCCACAAGGTGATAACTCTGGATACGCATCTAATCCTCCAATAAACGATGTAAAATTCATGAAATCTCCGGGAATACCGATCAATATAACTTGCCCTGGATGTAAAAAAACCGTCTTGACTTCAATTAAAAGAAAAGCTGGAGGGAAAACATTGGTTGCAGTTTTAGGCGTTGGGCTGATTTTTTGGCCACTAATGTGGGTGCCTTTAGTAATGAAATCTTTGAAAAAGAAAGTTCATATATGCCCAAATTGTAAGAGTGACCTTGGCGATGAAATCCTCATTCAATTAAATCGTCTTGAATCAACAAATGCACCCATATACCACTAGATCAATTGAGATACAAAATTTAATAACTGCATTCTTTTTTATAATTATTCAATAACTTATATTTTACCTTATCCTCTTTATGATCCTTCCATAATATAATATTTTATCTTTTTTAACTCATTCCTGTCTAACTCACTTAAAAAAAGCCATGATTATGATTCGTTTATTATTTAAAATCAAGTTTATTATTCGCTGTTATTTTAAAATATATCGATATTTCTTTAAGTCTCAGTATTAAAGTATTTAATTTTGAACACTGTTGGCTATGTTTGGTAGATCAAAAATAATCATCCGCCCAGGAAAGGGTTAATTAGTTATTAGATCTACCAAAAAAGGTTCATATTTTTAGTCAAGACGGATTTTGGGCTATTTAATAGGCGTATATTGAATTATTTTCTTGGATCATAGCTTAGCCATTTCCTGCGCGGTAGACTATTTTTGACCCACCAGATATAGCCAATAGTCTTCAATTAAAATACTTTAATTCCGAGACTATAAGAAATATTGGTTTATTGTATTATGGCAGCAAATATTTAACTTTCTTTAAATCAAAAACGAATCATTAAATTAATTGATTTAAAGAGTGCTGAACGGGAAAGGGTTAATATGATTATGCTGTATAGATAAGGCATTTTGATTTTTTATTTGCATAACCCTTTCCCGCCCAACAATCTTAAAAAATATCAAATTTATGATTATTACATGATTTATAAGTAGATTTTTTATTTGCTGCATTTATAGAATAAACCAATACTTCTTAAGGCCTGGGAATTAAAGTGTTTTTATAGGACACAGTTGGCTATGCTTGAGTAGATCAAAAACAGTCTGCCGCCTGGGAAAGGGGTAAAAAAAGTCATGTTTTATACATTAGCTGTTAATTTATTATGCAAATTTATACATTGTAATTCTTCACACTATAAAATGGCTCCTTCCTAATGAATTTCCCTATTGTATTTGAATAAGTGAGCTATTTGTGCGAATGAATTAATGTGCATGAAAAAATTCAATAAAAACACTAAATTTACCTGTTCTTTATTTACAGCGCCTTTATTACATAAATAAGTAAATGTTTGCCAAATAAAACGCAAAAAAATCAAAAAATTATCAAAGGTATTCGTCATTAATTATTGTGTTGATAGGCGGTTTGAAAATTCCGGCTACTATTAAGCGATTCCACATAAAATATCGTCGAGGCATATATTATGGACAGATCTGTTGCAACTTGCTATTTCTAACTACCAAAGATCCAGAATCGAAACTAATGATAATTTTAATACTCATATACGTATAGCCGTATTTTACAATTTTCTACTCCTCTCACTTTCCGCTCAAAATGGAAGGAAACTTTCCTTATGACGACAAGGGAGGCTCATGGTTTTCACCTATACATTGTCCTCTTCCCGATGGCTGGAATCCATTCATGCTAAGCAATAAATTCACACTTTCCCTCTGCTTTCAATTAGGCTATATCCAATTTTACTATCAACTTCTCATGCTACTTTTCATTTCGATGTCTATTCATTCTCTAGCCAATTCACGCTTCACAAATCTTTATCAATTGTCAATGAAGATAATATATAAAATGGTAAGCTTTATCTTTTATAGTAGTATTTATTATCTATATCTTTTTTCTTTAAAAATCTTTTCACGATTTAAATTGTTTATCATAGGCATTACCTATACTGCTAATACTCATAAACACTTTTATCCTTTCAAGTTGGATTAAGGATTTCGATTCAGCCCCGTTAATCAACTTGATAACAAGTGTTTATATGTTTAAAGTTTTTGTTCTAACAGTAGCTACGATTTTTATTTACCTCCATGCAACACGATCCAGAAATAATTCAAGAGTTTTGCAAATTTACTGGTTATTTTCGATTATTTTGAGCATATGTCATATTTCTACCGAATTTTTTTCGACTAAAAATAAGCCACATAGGGAATTATCAAAACTTTATTTTGGCGAACTTTTTGTGGCCACTGTAGCATTTATCTTTGAAAATATCAGTTTAAACACGAAAAATTATAGCAAGCTTAAAGTTGATAATTTTCCTGGAATAAAGAACAAAAAAATATATGCCGGCTTTAACAATGCTGAAGATAGATCGAACCTATTTTACGCTTTAACTTTCTCGTTTTTAAATCCTATTGTAAACCTTAGCTTCATTAAAGAGCTTTCTATAACCGATTTATTTGCTTTACCAAAAATGGTTCAAACTGCTCCTATCTCAATAAGATTTTGGTCAAAATGGAGAGTGGAGAAAACAAAAAACAAATCGTTAGAAATTACATTGGTTCATTCTCTTGGATGGTATTATTTATTTGCAGGATTTTTAAAACTAATACAGGATATAATCCAAATTTGCCAGCCTCTATTATTGAAAAAGCTTCTTTCTTTTATTAACTCTTATAACAGCGACCATTCAATATCCATAAAAACTGGATTCTTTTACGTGATCTCTATGTTTTTATTATCTATGGCTCAAACAATTCTGATAAACCAGTATTATAATGTCTCTATCTTGTCTGGGATTGGTGTCCAGTCAGCTTTAATCTCTGCTATTTATAAAAAATCTCTACGCCTAAGCAATAAATCTCTCGACGAGTTCAGCATTGGCGAAATTGTAAATAGGATGTCTGTTGACACTGAACGAATCTCCGAAGCTATCCAATTTCTGCATATATTGTGGTACGCTCCTTTGCAGATCATTGTTTCTTCATATGTTTTGTTTAAAATTTTAGGTTGGAGCTCATTGGTAGGCTCTGCTATTATGATGATTGCAATACCTTTCAGCGTCTACTACTCAAAAAAAATGAGAGATATACAACTTGAGCAAATGAAACATAAAGATGAACGCATAAAGTTAACAGATGAGCTTCTTAGAAATATAAAATATATAAAGCTTCTTTCTTGGGAAACGCCTTTTCTGGAAAGAATAAGATACATCCGCAATTTTTTGGAAATTAAGTGTTTGTATCAATTGGGCGCTTATTTCAGCATACAAACTGTAATTACTTATTTTATTATCATTGCAGTTGTGCTATCTAGTTTTACTATATATACGATTTTCGAATCAAACACTCGCGGTCCGCTAAGCTCTAGCATTATGTTTTCTTCAATTTCAATTTATAATATTATACGACATCAAATCTTCCAAATTCCTAAAGTTATTTTTTTACTTATCAGTTCCACGTCGAGTTTTAGGAGAATAAAAGATTACTTAGCTACTGAAGAAATAAATCAGGATTGCATTTCTTATCATAACTGTGATTGCGATTCAAACTTTGATTCGGAAAATTCTTCTGAATTTATTAACTGTATAGACTCTGACTCTGGAGACACCTTAAATTTTAAACGCAGCTCAGTTACAGTTTCTGATGCTAGTCTTTGGTGGAAATATGACTCCAGTTCATCTTCCCCAACGCTAAATAACATTTCTTTCTCCGCAAAACAGGGCGAGCTAGTGGCTGTTTCTGGAATCACTGGCGCTGGAAAGTCTTCGCTATTGATCAGTCTGTTAGGTGAAATGTATAAATCAAAAGGAACCATCCAGATAAATGGTAAAATCGCCTACACCTCACAACAGCCCTGGCTGCTGAATTCTACAATTCTTGAAAATATTACATTTGGCAATAAAGTCGACCACGACTTCTTCCAAAAAGTTATTCGCGTCTGCGGCCTTGAGGATGACCTTAAAAGCTTTGCAGATGGCGAGCTGACAGTTGTTGGAGAAAATGGAGCCAAGCTAAGCGGCGGACAGAGAGCCAGAGTTTCGATTGCACGTGCGGTTTATTCTCGCGCTGACCTGTATCTGTTCGATGATCCTTTAGCAGCGCTCGACTCAAAGATGGCCTATAGTTTATTCGATAAAGTGTTTGGACAAAATGGAATCCTAAAAAACAGGACCAGAATAATTTCGACCAACAACATATCTTTTTTGAATAGGTTTGATTCTGTGATTGTTTTGCAGAATGGCAACATTGTTGAACAAGGCAAAGTGGATGAACTATCTAAGAATCATGGTATTTTAGCTTCAATGATTAGCGACTATCATAGCGACCAAAGATATAGCCTCAGCAAAAATCTAAGCTCCAGCCAAAACAATTCTGACAACGAAGACCCGCACACTAATCAGGTCGAGAACATTGATAGAATTTCTAAAAACTCAAACAAGCTTGGAGTTTATCTTAATACGCCGAGATCTTCTATTAACAACGAATCAAGGAAAAGCATCTCTACACTATCTTTATCAGATGCAAGCATTATGTCTTTTAATAGTACTAGCAATGAATATTTAGATTCCGATGGCAATCTCATTGGATCTGAAGAATTTCGATCTGGCAGCGTTGATATTAAATATAAAATCGATTACTTTAAAACTTGCGGTTTTATTCCGATAGCTCTTTTCATTTTATCGTCGGTTATTAATCAGTACTTCTCAACTTATAGCACTACTTGGATTAAACTTTGGGCAAAAACCAAAGACAGCGAAGATAACTTGGGCTCAAGTGATGCATATTACTTCACTATTTACCTTCTTGTTGGTTTAATGACTGTATTGTTTGGAGGCTTGAAATCCTTTTTCTTGCAGTGCGTATCTGCTATCAATGCTTCCAAAAAATACCACGAAAAAATTCTCAACTCTGTCATACACTCGCCAATGCCCTTCTTTTATTCTACTCCAGTCGGAAGAATATTAAATAGGTTTACTAACGATATGAGCGTTTTAGATTTGGAAGTGCATATTTCTTTCGGCGCTTGGATAATATTACTCCTCCAAATATTATTTAGCGCTTTTGCCATTCTTAGTGAGCTTCCATCATTCATATTTATTGCCATTCCTTCTGTTGGTATTTATTTAGTCCTTCAATATATCTTTTTAAATGCTTCAAGAAATTTAAAGCGCTTAGAATCCACTTCCAAATCGCCCATATATCAACATTTTAAAGAAACATTAGAAGGAATTTCTATAATACGGTCGTATCACCAGTCAAAACGGTTTGAGCTTGAAAATATCCATCGACTTGACCTTAGCCAGCGAGCTGTATACTCGTCGCTCAGCCTAAACAGATGGCTCTCACTTAGACTAGAAATTTTTGCCAGTTGTTTACTATTCTCTATTTCTATCATATTTCTTTTCACTTTTTATAGCAGTGAGAAATTCGGATTTATCGACGCATCTACTGCTGGATCAACAATCATTTTTGCGCAAGGCATTACATCAAACTTAAATTACTGTATTAGAATGTACTGTAAATTTGAAACTGATAGTGTTGCTATCGAGCGTATAAATGAATACTCTGAGATTACTTCAGAACAATCCTTAGCTGCAAATGAAGGCTCTTCTCAAAATGCACCAGAAAACTGGCCTGAGCACGGTGATATCAAGTTTAATAACTACTCATGCACGTATTCAAGCGACTTACCCCCAGTGCTATCAAATCTTAATTTGCACATAAAAGCTGGTGAGAAAGTGGGTGTTGTAGGCAGAACTGGGGCTGGAAAAAGCTCATTTTCTTTAACTCTTTTTAGAGCGATTGAGGCATTATCAGGATCTATTACGATTGATGGAATTGACATTAAAAATATCGAACTTAGCGACTTAAGATCAAGACTATCCATCATCCCACAAGAGCCTTCTATCTTTTATGGCTCAGTCAGATTCAATTTGTGCCCTTTCACTGAAACGGGAAAAGGCATTGCTATTTCTGACGAAGAATTGTGGAATTCATTGGAACTTGCAAATTTAAAACCGTTAATAATGGCGATGGATGGTGGGCTTGATGCAGACCTTTTGTCAGAAGCAAATAACATTAGTATTGGCCAAAGACAGCAGCTTTGTTTGGCTCGCGCTATCATCCGAAAGTCGCAAATTATTATTCTTGACGAGGCTACAGCAGCAATAGATTCCAAAACCGATAACAAAATTCAACTTATTATAAAAGACCTATTTGCAAACAAAACTGTTATTACAATTGCTCATAAAATTAACACGATTATGGATTATGACCGAGTTATTGTTTTGAAAAATGGCAGTATAATAGAAGCTGGAAAACCAAGTAGTTTGGTTAACGATACTAGTAGCGAATTTTACTCCTTTTTTAGTGCCTAAAAACTCGTGGAATAATTTTCGGTTTTTTTTTTATAAATAAATTACAATATAATTTTAACCAAACAGCTTGTATAATGTTAATATTGTTTCTTTGAAATTATTTATCATCATTCTATTTTTATTATCCATTAACCGTTTATGTAATTGGTTTAAATTATTAATTTTATAATCAAACTATCATTTTTCATAAAACTGTAATATTTTATTTTACTATTGATTAATAAAATAATCAGATGTGTTATTGTAATCTAACAATCAAAAATTCCTGGTTCTGAATAAACAAGAAAACATTATTTACTTTATCGCTACTATATATATAATTCTAAAAATATTATTACTATTGATTGAATTGAAAAGATTTACCTATTATTCTACATAATAATTTGCATAAAAAAACCAAAGTTATAATATGACGATTAATAATAAAAGATTTAATTAAATAATTTGTAATCTCATTGACTTACCTAGCCTATCAAACTGGTGCACAGCAAGTAAAAAAAAATGACTTTTCTGACCTTATACT
Organism: Smittium culicis; assembly: GCA_001970855.1. Taxonomy (NCBI): domain Eukaryota; kingdom Fungi; phylum Kickxellomycota; class Harpellomycetes; order Harpellales; family Legeriomycetaceae; genus Smittium; species Smittium culicis. Next base: position 12,892 of record LSSN01001818.1, read on the forward strand.
GATAATGACGAAATGAAGCATTGAGGCATCAAAAGACACTGTAAAAAAAACTAAAATAGACGCGAAAAAGGCCAAATTAATTGGATGCCAATTAATTTCCAGGAGTCGATTTTGTGGACTATACAGTGAAAAATCGAAACTAGAAAGCCACTGCAAAGACGCAATAACCACGATATGTTCGGAATCACTAGCTATGAATGCTTTGACTGCACCAACCGACCTCTGTGCAGAACCATTGAGCAAACGGGCGATCACCTGCATCAAAAACAGGCGAAATGCTTTTAAAAAATTTAGGCTTGGCAAAATCGATAAATCGGATTACGTAATTGCAAAAAATAAAGCAATTGACGCAATTAAACGCGATCGAAAAATTAAATACACTAAGAAAATGAAATTGATTCCTGATCATTTAATTTCCAAAAATTTCAAAAAGCTTTGAAATTTTATTTAATCATATACGGGATAATCATTTCAAAGCATCGCAGATGATTCAGTATATGATAAAAATAAAAATTTAAATAATAAAAAAAATTAAAATCTGTGCAAATAATTTTGGCGAATTGGCAAAAGATACTACTGGGAATAGCCGATCCGCTGATAAGTGTGAAAATCTTATCTCTAGAGTCTGTTACTATTACCCAGAGTGTGATAACTCCGCTGTATAGTCTGATATCATTGATGTACTATGTGATACACCAAATAATATGGCTATGGGAGCTGATAGTGCACCACCTGATGATGGAAACATGTGATGTTTGATAAATCACCTACATCAGAATTAGCAAAATTAATTAATTAATCACCACTATAATGTACGATACTGGGGGTACGCTCCTGTGTCTAGAAACTTTGGTGGTGGACCCGGTACCTAATAAAGGTAACCTGAAGGACCCTGATAACTACCCAGGGATATCACTGATCCCGACACTGGCGAAACTGGTGGCCATAATTGTGGCCACCAAACTCAGCAAAATCGATGCGAAATACCAAATATTGGTAAAAGAATAAGCCGGATTCAGGAATTTCGAGGAGTGTGCGGGCCAAGCGACCACTCTATACGAAATAGTACGCCGACGCAAAATTCAGAACAAGGAAACATGGCTGTGCTATATCGACTATAGCAAGGCCTACGACCGGGTCCCCGATATGGCCTTACTGCATAAACTGCGATCAGTGGGCATTGGGGGCAAACTCCTCAATATGATCAAAGGCATGTACGATGCCCCGAAAATCGCAGTTAGAGTTGGAAATGAAGTTTCCAACTCCGCTGAATACCTCTGTGGAGTGCGGAAAGGGTGCCCATCCTCGCCGATACTCTTCGACTTCTACATCAAAGATATATTCAAGGGCGTACGAGGTGTGCGGGTGCCTAGACTCACCTCTCGCATACCAGGACTACTGTTTGCCGACGATGCCGTGCTATTGGGCGAATTATCAGCCGATTTACAAGCCGCACTGGATACCATAACCGAATGGTCGGACACTTGGAAAATGACTGTGAATGCCTCCAAGTGCGAGATAATGACTATAAGCGGAGAGTTGACCACTGACATACCCTGCAGGTCCAAAAAGTCGACTCCACCGACCAGTACACCTACTTGGGCTATATAATGAATAGAAAGTGGTACATACCTGGGGCTAACAAGAAAAAAAAGAGTAATGTCGGAAAGTCTATATACGCTGTCAACAGCTTCCTGAGACGGTCTGATGTGCTCACAGCACTAAAAATAAAGTCCATAAATTCGGTTCTGATGTCGATCGGATGTTACGGTGGAGA
>LSSN01001819.1:0-15142 GCA_001970855.1 Smittium culicis
TATAAAACCAATATAAACAGGCGAAATAAAATTTTTCATGTAAATTTTTTATTTTAAGGGCTATAAATTACACTCCAGTTTAATAATTAACACCTTTTCTTTCACAATCTACTATATCAGCACAAAGATTTTCGACTATGAGATTTGATAAATATAACATTCAACAGTTATATATCTTAAACATAAACGATTCTAGAACAAGCTGAAAAACAAGATACAAAAAATAAATTTATTTGCTCTAATTTTTCAACAGCTATAACGTGAAAAATAATAACGAACATAATCTAAAATTAAAAAATCATTTTTTATCCTAAATTATATTCGTTTCCAACGAGGTTTTCTATTGAAAACTCGCCTAAAAACTATCATTGATTAATTAGGGCTTCTCCTTATCTGCTTTCACATAAGAATAGTGCTCGATTATTTTTATTTCATGGTTGAACTCAACTTCAATGAACTAAATTCCACCTCATTCGAACAATAAAGCCTAAAAATTACTTTATATAGCTATCACTGCCCTATATGGAATACATTTACTCAATTTAAAGGTAAGTATGCTTATAAATACTTCTTTCGTCGCAAAATTTAGTAAAATCCACTATTGAGTATCTCTGAGAATAATAAGTTTTTTTTAATCGCACAATAACTTAGCTTTTGATTTAAATCATCACCTCTGTAACCAAAAAAAAAAAAGGAAAAAATGAGAAAAGGAAACCCCTCTCAACTGGCTGAAAACCCCTTATTGATGGCTCAGCCAAAAAAATCTGATAAAATTCCACTGCGTTTTCTTGAGGTTTTGGATGCGCTCTAATTCAACTATCAAGATGTGAAGAGTTATCAATTCAGGTACCTTTTCAAATACTTGTAGATTTGCTTATAGATATGTAAGAGCCAATATCACTTTATTCGCGCCAATAATTCCGTGGAGCTTTTGTATCCACGTAGCTAGCTATTTAACTATGGTTTCAAAGTTTTATAATAGTAGAGGTATGAATTTCTTACAATATTAAGTTTAAGCCGTATATAAGCGGTAAAAAATGAAATATTTTTATCTAGTCAGTATAATTTAAGGTTTGATCTTTATTTTTGTACTAATAGAATTGTAACAGATCAAAAAAAATTCCTCCTTTATACGGCTTAAACTTGCACTAAAAAATTCATACCCTCTACCGTTATAAAACTTTGAAACCATAGTTAAATAGCTAGCTACGTGGACAAAAAGGCTCCACGACATAGATAGTGATACAGCCAGGACTGAGACTCCTGAAATCATATTTCTAGTTACAATTTTGATTAATTTGTCAGTACACCTAACTGAAAACTTTTTTGCGGCTGATTCGCTACCAGCTTTTCTCAACAGCCAAACTCTGACTTTTAACCGCAATTTTGATGGGACTCGTGCAGCTCTACATACCAGCAAGAAGTCTTTGATTGTTCAACTTTTATATTTAATTAAATTTTGTAGGTTGGGACTCTTATTGTGTCACCTAATATCATTAGATCAGGGGTATCATACTAAGTTTGTTTCAAATTGCCACAGATTCTCTATGTGATAAAAATCCCTCTCCGATCCTCATTTAAATCAATTCAAGTCACAAAACCAACGAAATATACTAATATTTTTTTTTCCAAGTAGTGTCCCAATAAAAACCCAAAAATTCATTAAGTGGTTTTTTAGCTCACATTGTTCAAATCAAAAAAATAAAAGCAGGGAAAATTTTGACATTTTCGTGTTATATTGTCTTGAGATTCAAAACGCTCTTTAAAAAATTAACATTTAGACTTCGAATCCTCGTGAGCAAAAAATCAAGCTGAATCAAATGAAAGGAAAGATATGGAATAATTTCTTGCTTCCTGTACGTCAAATAAAATAAAAGAATGGATTCAGCTGCGAAATAAAGGCTTTTAAATTCATTTATTCAACTATCAAAATAATCTAAATTTTAATGGAAGTTTTCTATCATCATAAACCCATACCAACTTGAAGAAACTGTAATTATAGTTATAGAATCTATTTCCAGTCTGATTAATAGTCAACAGAAAGAAATATCTAAAGTAATTAGGCCTCTTGGTTTTCTTCATACACATTCTAATCTAAAACAATTGCGATTAATACCCTCGCATTCGCTGTAATTGTAATAATTCTCATATTCGCATCCTACAGTTATATTTAACCACTTAATCTGATTTAATTCTCAAAGATTCATCGTTCATTTTTTTAACAGATTTGGTTTAATTAAAATATGTTTATCTTTATCTTAAAGAACTGTTGATTATAGTTCGTTCCATTGATATTTCATAAATATTTTGGTCTCAGTCTACTCCAAGATTATTAATAAAATTAATCGACATCGGCGCTTCAAAAAATCACCTTCGCATGTATGATGATCAAAATAATGAAAATTTAACTCGTTATTCAGAGATAAATATGCTGAAATGGTTTTTTAGCACAATAAATGAGCTATCAATATATTGAAATCATAATAATAGATATAGAATCTGAAGAATATAAAGAATTAATTTTTCTTTTATATATAACTAGTTTAATTCATCTCACGGGATCACTCAAATACATAGACGCTAGAAATTGAGTGGGGTTCACTTAATTTAATGAAAATGTGTTTATATATTTAAGTTTGGTTATTAAATATTCCTGCCTCGATAGATAAAAATAATAAACTTAATTATTTTATACTTTAAATAGAAAATGATTTATTGTTAAAAATCAAACTTTAAATTATATTCAGAAAGAAAAATTATATCAAAAGAATATATAATCAAATTCAAGTAAATTTTGTTGAAATAAAAAAATTAGGATTTAAATCAAACTTTATATCAATTTATAATAAGATAATTTAAAAGTGAAAAAATCAATTACAAGAAATAAATTCAATTTGACTAAAATAAAATTAAGGTAGCCTTGCTATATAAATATCATATGATAGAATTTTTTTTCTAAGGTATGAACCAAATAATTGAATTAACATAAAAATTTTTTACCCTCGTTGCGAAATTTAGTAATCATTAAATCGGTTTAAATTCATTTTAAATGCAGTATAACGAGACATCTGATATTTGATAGCCCACAATTTTTTAATAAATAAATAAAAAATAATATGGAAAAATAAAATAAAATCACATAAAAAAGAAATTAAAAATTAATCAAAAATTTAAACCGATTTTGTTTAATACAACTATAAACAAAATATTCAGGTATTTACGACTTCAGAAACTCCAAAAAAAAACATAAGGAAGTGAGTTTGAAGCAATAACAAAAGTCTGAAGCTTCATAAGACCACATTATTTTACGCAAGAAGGCACCATTAGACCAAGATAGCCACAACCTCCGTCCCCACCCAATATATAACTTTGAATGTTAATTTTAGATAATGATAGGCTAAAGCTCTTTACCTTTCCTAAGGAGACACAAAATGTGAAACTAATTGTCATTGAATATAAATTTTATGGATTTAAGAACTTATACCTTATATTTTCAGTGTTCAAATAGTATAAGTCTAACAAGAAAATAAAAAAAAATTTCAAGCACCAAGAAACCTGAAAGAATAAACATTCAAGAACTTTGGAATTATCAGATTATATTTATACGTAGAACCCAAAGCAAAAAATTCGCCAAAAGTTGTCTAAATTATATAAATATTAAATTCTGCATACTATCCTAAAGACTGAATACTAAAAATATTGGCTTCTGTCTTATTAGTCATTAACGATCCTAACATTCTCTGGGGATCCCAATAATTCGACTTTTTGGCTTAATCCAGAACTGCAAACCCTTTTATATAAAAATTGGCTCATTTACTCGATAATTTTTGAGTCTGAATGCGTTGAACACAAAATGATCCAGGTTTTAAAAAAAATTTCCAACTGGCATAGATCTTATGCTCAAGTAGCTCAGAGTACTTTGTACAAAAGACTAGTCGTTTAATTTGAGATTCAAATTTTATATTTTTATGGGCTTAATAAATATAGAAGTATCTTGAAAATTAATCCATCGAATTTATTCTTTTCTAAAAGCGATATTTCCGTATCTCATCTAATTATAGCCCTATCCAGCAGTATATTATATATTATCTAATCTCAAAAAATATGTCTAAATATAATTTTAAGCTACAAAAAATAAATTATATCGCATAAATACGTATTATCGATAAAAAAACATGTTCAAAGAAAGTGTTCTGCTAAAACTTTCAATAAATTTTAGTGATTACAGCTGTCGCCTAATTTAATTATATCTAATTAAAATAAACTTCATTATAAATTAATTAGGCTCAAAATAGCACAATATTGGATTCGAATCAGTAAAGAATAAAAATCCCATATCTTTCAAAAAATAGAACAAATCTTATTGTTACTATTTTAACCATAAGTATTAAACTATATTTTATTCAAATCTATTACAAAATAAATAAAATAAAATATTTTCAGGTTTTTTAATTCTCTTCATTAACTTAAATTTAGCCCTCTATTATTTTCCTATAGCCCTCTGTTTCAACTACGAATCATATTTCAACTATTTTTATATAATCATATTTTCTCCAAGCTCTAAAAAAGTTATTTTATCATTTTTTGGAATATAAATAGATAGTCCACTTTTTTGCATGAAAAAGTGTTTTATTTATTCCTTCTTTTTTTTGGATCATATTTTGGAATAAAGTATATTGCTATATTCATGAAAATTTTCTTAAAATTTACTTAAACTATATACTACCTAACAACCACGAAAACATTATTTATCTTATCAATTTGATATAACCATTATGTTTTATGCTTATTGAACTAATCAATGTTTCCCCTTTATTACACTATATATACTGTAAAAGAAATATTATTCTATCACGCTTTACTTTATTCTATTATAATCTAGTCAGCTTTAATTTACTTGGATTTGATTTAAATCTTTTAATCAATTACCCTAAATCATCAAAAAATATTATTCTTAACCTTTTAATTATATTTTTCTAATTTGTAGACTTATTATCGTTTGAAAAATAATTATTTTAAAAATAATCACTTGCAGAAACCTTTATTATAAAATATAATTATTAGTAAAATCACTGAATTATTTGATTTATTAACAAGAAGCGAGCCAAAATTTTTGAGCACCATCGTTATAATAATAAATAAATTATATTAAATCCAATAAATAAACTGAATACCTTTAATTTTGTTAACAGCTCATTAATAAATAAGCACAGTATCAGGATATTCTAAGACATTATCATTTAGCTGCCATTAAAATTTCTTTCGAGCTTGATAAAAAAACTGGATGATACTTCAATTTGATAAATAATATGAATAATTGTAACAATCTGACTACTATTAGATTCTCTGAGAGATTGTAGTTTAAAATCCACACTCACTAACAAAAAATACATTTCTATATTATATTTTCTCCTATCAGTGGCAAGTTTTTTCGTAGGATACTCACCAAAAGGTGTCTTGTTTACCAATTGGTACTAAAATAGGTAAAATTAGTCCTTAATTAATACTAGGAGACTGTAATTTTAAATAGTAACTCCAGATCAACCCAAACAGTGGCCAAATCTTGTGCCCAGTCAAAAAGCTTATAGTCAAAAAAAATATTACCAATAATATTTTTTTTACTTATAAAGCTAAAATAGAAAATTAAAATCATATAGACTGATAAATTGTGCCAAGATTAGTACCAAAAAAATGCCCATACATAGAAATAAATAAAATATCCATTAGATTCAGAAACAGTACGCCGCAATTCTGGATCAAAAATAGCTTGGAGCAAATAAGCTGGTCAAAAACTAACCGCATATTCCCTAAAATCATATGATGGTATAGTTTCGAATTCTTTTTTGAGAAATTATATCGTATTTGATACATACTATCTACTTGAAAGAAGGGTTTCGTATAAACTGAAAAAATTGTTATTAAATATAGTTTAAATTTATACGACTTATATCAATTGAAATTTGTATGTAAATTTAGATGGTTTAATTAGATATAAAATTATTTGATGAAAATAACAAGGTTAATTTTATTGAGAAATGATTTTTATTTTCAGTTTTAAAACTCTAAATATATTGGGCATGAATGGTATCTTTACTCAAAACATTTATATATTCATTTTTTAGAGGGTAATTTTTTTATTCATAGAATTAAAATTATTGTGTATAATATAAATGTGTAAACTAATAATTAAAGTATAAATTCTATTGATTTCATAGTGTTTAATAAAATTGGCTTAATAAGATTTTTAGCCATTAGCTCAATTTTATTAACTCTTGAAAATAATTTTATCTTTTTTCACATCGATATCCTGTTCAAAATTAAACCGGATATATTAAATTCTTTTCCATATTTTTTCAAATTTATTTTTTTGTTTCGCTTTTGAAATAATTGTAAATTTTCTGTCTGGTGTTGCATTTGAATCTGTTGGGCATATTGATTTTACTTGTATATTTATTAGATATGGTGTTCTCAGTTATATCTCTGAAATTTTCTCATAGAGAAAAGAAATTTATAACATTTTTTGAGGTAGGTTTGATTTTTTTAAATCAAACTAATAATTTTATAAAATCGAGATTATTCCGAGTTTTGGGTATATAATTGCAAAAATTTTCAATAAATTCTTTTATTTCCCCCAATATTTATAGCTTATTTCACTAAAATAACAGATGTTGAGGTTTTCTATTTCACTCTTGAATATTTGACAGTTTGAACTATTTTTTCGGTTCCAACGACTGGCTCTATTTGCTATTATGTTTTCGCCGCTATAGAATGAATACTAGAATGTTTTTTTTTTTAGGCAAGTATATTAAGTTTACTATTTATCCAATCAATAATTGGTATATCATTTTATTCTATGGAGTTTAATTTTTTTCTATTTTTTTTTTAATTTGTTCTTTTATTATGAATTCTTTTATAATTTTTGAAAAATGTTTTTTGAGTTAATATTGGATATATATAATCGATTCTTTGGATATTTAGCTTGTAATTGTGAAATTTCGGCATATTTAAGGCTTTTATCTATTATTTCATATTCTATATTTATTTCCAATTTTTGTTTTATAAATCTATCATTTATATTCTTTCACGAATACAATAGCTTCTATAATCAATTCACGGAGTTTGATTATATTTTTATTGATGGAGGCTTTTAATATTGAATTCATATTGTTCAATGCTGTGTATTTTATTAGTATTTTCTACTGGTAAAGTTTTTTCGTTTGATCAGTTTTGATATTCTAAATTTTAATGACCTGCAAGAAAATTCCAAAACTTTAAAGCTTATTACAAGTGCTTTCCGAGTTTTTTTGGTTTGGATTTTTGAGTTTTTAGAGTTTTCTTTTAAAATTTATTATGATGTGTCTTGTTTAGGCTTATACTATCTCCTTAGTGCATATCATAATATTTTTTTCCCTATTAATTATCAACGAATGATATTTCCAGCTAATATTTTTCTATTGTTTTTAGGAAAAATTCTTGACACTGTTATTTATTTATATCCTAAAACCTCTGTTTTTTATATTTTTACTTAGATTTCTGCTCTTTTTTTTTATTGATATTTTTATCCAAATTAAATTTAAAAGCTATTTTTTTGATTTTTTTTTTGATGTAGCTATCTGAGAATGGAATTATATTTGCTACATATAGTGTCTTTGATTAAATAGAATAATTTATACACCTTTTTTCTGCTGATTTTAGGTTTCAATCTCATAGATTACTTATCTTATTTTTAACTATTTCTAGTGGTAGTTTTTCAGTAAATTTAATTTCTAAACCGTTTAAATTGAAATAACCCTCTAATTATCTAAAATTTTTAACTATATAATTTGTGTTAAGTTGAAAATTTGTTTTATCTATAATTAATAAAAAAAATCATTTTTTAATTTATTTCCCGATGCCTCTGAGTTTAGTTTCAAACTATTTCTCGCAAATTATATAATCACTGATCCCTATTCAAATATTTATTTGATCAACAAAGGCCAGAATTTTATTATTTTCTTCCACTAAGTCAATTCCAGATAATTTTTTTATAGTAAATTAGAAGGTCCTCAATCACAAGATTATATAAAAATAGTGATAATAGATTAAAATTCCTTATAACATGAGCTATAGGTATCCATTTTAATCATCTCCGACTAATTTAATAATTTTTTTAGGTCCATTATAGACTAATTTAATTCAGCCAATACAGTATTTACCTATTCCATAATTTTTCTTACGTTTATTCAAATAATTCCACTCTAGAATACAATAAGCTTTCTTTTGGCTTAACATCTCCTGGACACCTGTTGCTTTATTCGGGAATTTTTTCCTGTCTTTAATCAAAAATTTTGCTTTATTTTTAGTGTGAAAAACATTCCTACTTTTTATAAATCCTGTTTTGTCCTAATGTGGGGTTGTTCTTATATTATAATTTCAATTGGCATAAAATTAATAATGGATTTTTATTCGCTGGAGAGAAGTTAATTATGAATCATGAATCGATAATTTTTTTTTTATTTTCCAAAAAAAATTTGCAACCCTATTTAAAGATAGCCCCTTTAATTAAGGTTACTATTTGCCAAAAGTAAAAGCACATTTTTTAATTGAACATATTATTTTTCTAGCTATTATTGATTATCGTCAACTAATTAATTTATAAAATATTTATTTATTTTTTTATAAGTTCCAATTAATATTTCGGTTTTATTAATAAAAATTGGACTCATAAAATTATTACACAAAAAAAAGAGCTTTTAGTATATTTTGAAGCATTTTATTTATGATTTTTTGAAATATAAAAAAATTCAAAAATAAAAAAAATCTACATAGATAAATATAGATTTTATTATGTAAACGAATAAAATATCCTTCGATCCATATAAAAATCTTTTTTTTCGATTTTAGTTATCAAATTTTTGCTAAATAACTTATGAAAATCAAAAGTGTTAATATCCTTTTTATTTTAATTTTTTTAATACTTACTAACTACGCCACCATAAATGATACTGATACTACTCAAAAATAAATCCTATAACTGATAATAGTAACCGAGTGTGAGCTCAAAAACACTGCTACAATTGGAATTCAAAATACTTTGCATTTTGATACTGTGCATTTATCTATATTTTATAGTTTTAAATACCAAATTGTGAAAATTTTTAAATTAATATCCTAAATTTAGACCGTCTAAATGAATATAATTATTTACATATCTGTGAAAATAAAAATACATCGTATTCAAAAAACGATAGCAAATACCTTTTTGATTTTAAATGCGATGCTGGATACAAATAATTTACCCTTTTCTATTATAGATCCTTATATCATTGATACTACAATAAATCATCTTTCTTTTAATAAAAATTTCAATTCATTAAACGACTGACACGCCAAGTTCAATTCTATTAATAGCTGAGATACCAATTTCAATTCCAGAAAAAATTTGAACCAGTTCAAATTCTACTATGTGAAAATTAATTTAGCTTTTTCCCCGCTTTTTGATAAATTCATTATAAATTTTTTTATATTTTCATATAATCTAGTAATATATTCACTATTTTACCGATTATATAATTATTCATCATATTTTCCATCTTGTGGCAATGTTTGAATGCAGTTGTGAGTCGCCAGGGGTATGAGAATTTAAGTTCTTACTCGTTTTTGGAGCAATCAATAGAGGAGGCTGACTGGTTTCTAGCCTTTGTCTATGTTTCTTTCCCGATTGCTTCAGCAGAAATATTTGCTTAAAATTCTATTAAATCAATGCAATTACTGAGTAAGCTTAAATAGAAATAAATATATTAGCGTTAAATCATGTTTAGGTGGTTTTAAATTTAACAGATGATACCAGGGAATCTAAGACTCCTCACTGTGGCATAGTTTCTTTATTGGAAATTGGCATAGCTACCAATTAGTAAATTATTTTATTAATTTGGGTTTATTTTAATGAAAATAGAATTATATATTATGAAATTATCATTATTTAAAGAATTTAAACCATAATACATCTCCTTAATAAGCAACAGTATTATGAATTTTATAAAATATATTTTTTATTTATATAACTTAGTAATAAGAAAATATTATAAAATTAAAAATTTTAAAAAACATAAAATCCAATATTAAAAAGTATTAAATCAGTTTATTGATATAAAAAGCCAATAAATATTTATGAAATTGTTCTTTTTGATATATATTAAATATGGAAATAGAATATTTGTAAATTAATATAATCATAATTAGCATTTTAGCAATTTTTTTAATCTTCATTGTTCAAATGAGCTTTTAGAAAGTTTCAAATCAACAATGTCTTCAATCAGCCTAGATCATACTTTAGTGATAAAGTATCCTGCACTTGAGATTAATTTTTCATATTTCATTTTGATCGGCTTAATTTTTGGCAATAAATATAATACTTAATGAAAATATTTACACATTATTCTTATGTTTATAAAATATTTAATATATTTCTAAATATTCAAATTAGATCTTTCGGGGATGATATTTCAGCTCTTTATTTTATTTAGAGTTGAAATTTTTTCTAATATTGTTTTAATCATTTTTTGAAGCTTAATTCTGAATAATAAATTCTGAAGTTTCTTCAGATTTTTTAGAATTTCTTGAATATACACTAATTTCATCATTTTTATCGGAAAAAATAGTTTCATTAATATCTCGAATCTCTCTAAAATTCTAACAATTGCAGATCTCGTTTTTAATAAGTCGGATTTTCCAAAAAGCTTATCTCCATTTTCTAAAAAACATTCTTCAGGGTTATTAAGAAAGCAGACTAAACCAGAATATAAATTTCGCCTTTTTTCAAGTTGTATTTCCAGTTCATTACTATAATTTTTGATAATAAATGTTTTTTGTCACTTGAGCTCATTATAAACAAACCTATTAGTGATTTCAGACATGAAAAGATTTGATAATTCGTTGCATGCTCATATACGGCTACTTTCACAGGATAAGCGCAGATATTATGTTCCTTATTATGTCGAATTCATTTTGAGTAAATCATGATTTAGATTTGAGATCTATCAAAGCCATTGAAATAGATTTACGAACTTTAAAAACTCTGGGTATTATTGAAAGGAGGCCATTAAATGTAGTTTGAGTTTACATAGTTACACAAACTTTGTTATTTTGATCGGATTTAATATAATTCTGCAAGATATTATTTTTTATTTGAGATATATTAAAAATATTCACAGTTTTCTCAACCTTTGTAACTGCGTATTTATATTCATTAATTAGCATATTCTGATCATCTTCATCGGGAATTTCTTCAGTTAATTCTTCGAAATTTTCAGAAAATATTTGAATATTATTCGAATCTTAATCGGAATTTTCATGTTCATTTTTCATCTCTATGACAGCGACATCATCCTTAATACATAAACCAGAAATTAATTTTAGGTTTTTTTTGGTATATTAATACTAATTATTTAATTTTCTCCACTTATACAAATAAATATTTTAAAACTGCAAGATTAATTGCATGTGCAAAGCACAATTGATCAATAGGTTGAATTAATAAACACGCTTTAATATTGACGCGTACACTGTCAGAAATAACACAACCTATAATTTATAGCGTGATATTAAACTAAGTAAGAAAATTTTCATTCATTTTAATCAAAAAAATTGATGAAGTTTTCCCAAAAGTTCTTAAAAGTACAAGATTCCAAGTTTTATCAACAGTGTGCAAGACCAAATTTAAATATATTCTGTTTTTTATCAAAGCCCATTCATCAAATGAAATACAAGATGCTTCTCCTTTTTTCTTTATCAGGTGTATTTTTGAAAATTGAACTTTAACTACACTATTATAATATTTTTTTATAAATTTTTTATCAATATTTGGCGATTTTGGAATATTTTTATATCCTTGTAGAGATAATAGCCTTTTTAAAGTATAATAGGTGCGCTTTTTGTTCAAATGAAGTCGTCCTTAGCAACTAATCTTGAAATTATTGCTGGAAGTGAGAATTAATCAGTATAAATGAAATAAGATAACTTTTTATTTCGTACTTTAGTCTGAATTTCGTTAGAGTTTATATCATCGGTTAAGTCTACTTACGAAGTATTTTTTAAAAATTTTGTTGAATGCATGAATTTTATATGATATTGTAAACTGCTAGTGTACCAAATTCCGTTTTTATTATTTTCCCGCATGCTTTTCATGTTACGTTTTTTTAATCATCGGACTTTATATAGTAGTCTTAAAAAATTTTTTTTTGTTCATCTAAGAAATAAGTAAGCAAGATTTAATGACTAAACTTTAAATTTTAAAAAAAGTAAAAACTTTTGCAGTAATTAAAATTTTTTTTGAATTCAAGAAAAATAAAAAATAAAAACTTGGTTTACGAATTTTGGTTTATACTCAGATGATCAAGATTCGATTTAAAAAACGGGTATTTATATACAATTTCTAAGTCTAAAGTTTTTTTTTTGAAATGATATTGTAGGGGTGAATATTGAATGATTATATCGTTTTATATATTCATAGAATATCGCCGAAAATTAGTGCTAGAATATCTATACTTTTGAATGTATGTATTTAATCTTCATTAAGATTCTAGGAATACAAAATATTTCAAAAACACAAATATTAAGAATAGATATAACAAATCGAATTTTACGAGATTGAATAATTATAAATCTTTTAAATTACCTTGATTTATATCAAATTTATACCAAATTCATATAATATATATCCTCTAATTTGAGTAAAATTGATAATTTTAAATTAATAAGTCTGAAATCAATATTATATATCAAGATTATATGGATCTATTTAATGCTTAATTTCATTATAATACATATTCAAAAGATATATATATCTTGAAAATAGATAAAAGTTTTTTTTTTTAAAAAAAAATACATTATAAGATTAATAAACTATAGTTTAAATAAAATAATTAAATATAAGTAAAAGTTATACAAAATACAGAAGAGACTGTGGGCTAGATATAGTTAACTATTGTTAAAAGTAACTATTACACATAGCTCAATAGAAAAAAAAAAACGGGTTTTATTTATTTTCAGGTGTCTCTTTTCTTAATATGTTATGAATCTATAGTTATTTTTCGTTTAATCATTTTCCTTCCTAAAAAAAATTCCTTGAGCATGCAGAATTTTGTTCGCTGGTTCGACTACAGTTTTTTCCCTGTAAAGTTTCCAAATAGATTAGCCATACAGAATCTCGGTATTAGGAAGCTATTCTGTTATTGGTTCTAAAAAATCAAAAAATTTTTCTACTGCCAATATAATAACTAATCTGGTATCAACTGTATGACTTCTAATTATAAAATATCAAATGAGCTTCCAGAATTCATTAATTTTTTTGCATCCGATGTAAATTTGCAATATATATTTTTTTCTTATTATTCATATTTTTCATGTTTTTTATTCGTCAAATATATCTTAATTCCATACTATTAACTTTTCACCAGTTATTAATGAATTTTGAAAAATTAGATATAAATTTTATCTTAATCATTGGTTCTTAATAGATTAAATAATTTTTATTCTGTTAAAAATGAGTTTGATGTTAATTGATTTACTAATAGAATTGCATTTAGGTTTTATTATTATTTATTTCCTATTTTTCAGGTCAATTTTTTTAATTTTCGTTTTTTTAGTGGTTGGCTTATTTTTTGAAATTTATCTGTCGGTAAATTAAATTTAGGGTAAAACTATTTTCCAAGACATTCGCTTTACTGTCTCTTATTTATTATAATTTTTTTTTTTTTTGAAATATATATTATTTTTATACTGTATATTTAATCTGTCGTGTCACTCCAAAAAAGACTAATCTTGCTTTTAAATTTTCGTTAACTAGTTATGTCATTGAATATTAGCCGATCCCGGCCTTATTTTTTAGATGTGTATTTAAAGATTAGATTATTTTACTAATTACTAGCATTTTAATTTTCTAATATAGAAAATTAGCTATATAATTTTAATAATTTCACAAATATTACAGTCTTTGCTTATTTATTTTTCCATAGTTTTAGGAGGATCTTCGTTTTTTTAGCCTTTTCGTCTAATAATAAATTTAGAATGCTTTTATATTTTTTTTGATTCATTAGATAATCCCTGTATCTTATCTATCGCAGATTCAGGCCCAATAAATTCTTTATTTTGTATCTGATCATTTTACCATTTTAAATGTATTTTTTTTATTGGAATTCTATATTTAAAACGCTAATCCTCAAATTTTTTTGGCCTAATTTTATCTGTAGCTTCATATTATTCCAAGTATATGTGGAGTAGTTTTCCTTTCGACATACCCTTTTTTCCTAAAAACTATTGGCGCGGTCGAATTAGTATTAATTTCCTGGAATGATTCTCTTTCAAGATCAGCAGTAATTTCGGTAGTCATTCTGTTGAGCTAACTTGGTACAGTAAGAGTATAATGGTATTTATATTATAATTGAAAATAGATGTTTTTATTTTTTAATCAGACTGCAATAAATTGATTGAATTTATTAGGGTAAATATAGTGATATAAACTATATACTTTGCGTATATTTTAAGGTCTTAAGTTGGGTATTTTGATTTTAATAAAAATTCGTGAAGCTTATAAAAATGTTAATCTTCGATCATCTAGGTGCCTTATTTCTAGTAACGTCGTCGAAAGTGACTTTTATTCCATATTTTTTGTAATAGCTATATTTAGATCAACACACCTTTTAATTTTTATTTTAAATTACATTCAAAAATTATTTATTGTAAATAACTTATTCACTATTATACACTCATTATGGTTTCTTTGTAAAAAATTTCATTGCAACTGTCTTTGTAATGCTCTTTTATTTGAGATGGTCCGATTAAATAATTATTTAGAAAACCTATTAATAATCCTAATAAATAATTCTAGAACCTAGATTGAGATTACTTCCGCATATATCCATTAAATTTTTTTTTTTTGTTGAATAAAACCTATTTCGTATGCTATCACATCAGCGCTATACCATAGCTTTATGAGCAGGAACGTATTGGAAATTATTATTATTATTATTATTATTATTATTATTATTATTATTATTATTATTATTATTATTATTATTATTATTATTATTATTATTATTATTATTATTATTATTATTATTATTATTATTATTATTATTATTATTATTATTATTATTATTATTAT
>LSSN01001820.1:0-41752 GCA_001970855.1 Smittium culicis
TTTAACAAGTATCAACCTAATGTGATATTTAATAAATTGGACCCTAAGAAATGTTCAAATTATGAATTATGCTCAAAGATTAAAACTTAAATACATGAGATTATGTCTATATCATTATTAGAGTAAATTTCAATATAGCAGCGAAAATAGACTTAGTTTCTTTTTTAGAGTAAAAGCAAGTGTAATTATGAGTGGAATTAATCTCTGCATTGTTAACCCTTTCTCGTCCACCGCTCTAAAATAAGTTGAATTAAATGATTCGTTTATGGTTTAAAATCTGATCAGTAATTTGGTGTTTTTTTTTCAATATACCAATAATTTAAAAGAGTTATAAATAAAGAACAACTCTCGATTTATATTGGCTTATTTGGTAGATCAAAAACGGTCTACCGCCTGCAAAAGGGTTAATTTAGCAATGGTGTAATAATCAGCCATTGGCTCATTCTTTATTGGTCGATAAATGCCAATAGGTGTTATGATTAAGGGTAAAACATTACAATAATCAGGAGCTAGCTAATCACTGTGCGCGTCGCATTGATAATTGGAGGGTAGGAAGTTAGTGGAATTGAGTTGGTGTTGAAAGTAGTAAGAATTCAATGAGCGTAAATTCAAATTTATTTATAAACAAACAATCCATACTATTGATTAGCTTCCAAAAGTGCATAATTTTATGAATAAAGTGTAAACAAACGCAATTGAATGAAATCATTCTCTTATATACAAATTGATAAACAAAAACTCGAAAAAATATAAGCAAAGCAATTCAATTGAGTATTAATTGAGTCAATGCTGAAATGAAATCATCTTCAGAAACAAGCGATATCGGAACTTTACCCGAAAACAAAGCAAACCAAAATGTATGATTTTTAACCCTTTATTTTTAACGTTCATATTAACCTTTTATTGTGATTCTTTAATTTATTATATCGCTATTTATCAATCAACAAAATTTTCATACTTTAAAATCTTTTCACTCAATAGAGCAAGTATGACAAACCATCGTCTTTGGATAAATGCGGATATTGCAAAAATAGTTTTAAAGGGTACTTTATCATAATCTATTTCCTTAATTATAGCCTATATTACTGAAATATATTTGACTTGAATTTCGTTAATTTTTTAGCTCTTTGAAAACAGTACCTTGCTCTAAATGTACTTTACGTTTTCACATATGTAAGACCTCGGGTTTAATATATTTGTCTTTCTAAATTAATCTCACTTTTCTTATTTATTGTTCCTTTTTTTAATAAATTTTGTACTTTTTATTAATAGCCTGTATTAAAAGCATTAGCGCAATCAAAGACAATATTCTTTTAGGCGACGATTTATTTTATTTCAACTGTAACGATTGCTCCGAAACCAACGAAATTTTCATGCGATATCATTTATCTTGGGTTGATGTTGTCCATATAGCTCTTTTTAATTTGACACATATGTCTCACGAAAAACTAAAAATTTTCTCCCAAACAAATATAACCAAAGATAAAAGCTCTCTTTTGTTTTCTTCTGCTGAATCGGGCCCCCAAAAATACGAAGATGGAAGAACGTATTTTCATTATAAAGCAGATGTTTCACGCTTTATTGACAGTCATTGGAACTATTTTTGGACTAAAGCAAGAGGCGAAACTTGGATTAATAGCGCCTCTTCTGCCCTAAGCACAAATAGTTCTGGAAATAATTTGGACGAAGGGCGATTTGAATCTGGTAAGGCTAAATACAACAAAAATGGTATGTGGGCGTTGGTAGATAGCACTCGCATCCCTTCTTCATATGACATTTCATCTAGCCAGCATAAAACTAGAACTGCTATGTATAATATATCTCCTCAAGGCTCTTTAATTCCTATTAGTGATTCCAAGATCTTTTCCGCTTCAAACCTTAATTTATTAAACTACAACAGCAGCACAAACATTTTATCGTCACTATCAAACTCTAAAAAGAGGCGTAAAAGCGAAAATTCAAAGTCACAGATAAAGAAAAGTAAACTTAAATCATCTCGCGTTACAAGAACTTCTACAAGAGCCACTAGCTCAGAAAAAAACTCTGGTGCGCCAAAATCTAAATCTTCAGTAAACATAAACAATTATAATCAGGTGGTTACCGGGAATAAAAAGTATGTTTTCGAAGAATTTAACGATTATATCAACCCAGAAACTGAGGAGTGGTCTATTAAAATGTGGCCAGACCTTGATAATCCTTTGTCTGCAGTTATGATGCAGTCAGATTTAACACATTCTGCACCACAAATGAAATTTAGTGGTATTAACAATGAGATTGTTTTCAATGATTCTGGGTATAGAGTATCAAAAGCATCTCATGGCGTTGTTTCAGGAACATATTACTACGAAGTGGAAGTTTTGAAGCCAAGTAAAACAAATGGTAACCTGCGTATAGGTTTTGCGCAAATATCGGCAGATTTGCAAGCGCCTTGTGGATATGACCACTTTTCATATTCAATGAGGCTTAACCCAGCTACTCGTTTTCATGCTTCTGTTGGAAATATGTATGGCGAACCTTTAGAGATTGGAGATGTTTTAGGGTGCTTAATCCATTTGCCAAAGCTAGAGAAAGAAATGTCTAGTGATCTAAATGCAAGGCGCTGGGATTATAAGAGCGTATATAAGCCTTTTGATTACAAGCAGCCTAAACATATCAAACCTCCGACACTTGAGACAAAGGATGGAGAAGTTATTGTTCCAAATATTAAGCTTGAAGAGCTGAATTTACCTCCTCTTCCTATTGTAAAGGACTCTGAAATTGTATTTTATAAGAATGGAAAGAGCATGGGCACAGCATTTAGGGGGTTATTCCTAGGTAAGTATTACCCTGCAATATCATCGTATATGGGAGGAAAAGCAAAAGTAAATTTTGGAGGTACAACATCGCCATTTAAATTTGAACCACCTTGCAAATATAATGATCAACCAATATGCGCATTTGCAGAGTTATCGAAAGATTTTGATAAAACAAAAGATAAATCAATGGATAACAACAAAGACAATTTTATAGACTCAGAGAACATTCTAAAATTACCAAAAGATATAATAAAAGATAAAGGAGAGGAATATAATTCTGGCGATAATGAGAAAATTGATTCAGAATATAAGAATATCGAGTCAAATTCATTGCCACAAATCCACGAAACCAAAGGCACTAACATAGAAGCTGAGAAAGAGAATACTATTACAACTTCAGTAGACTTATTGGATACGAATAAAACATACCATGAAATCAAGATGGATGATGTGAATGAATCAAAAGGTTTAGCAGCCAATGAAGGGGAGATGGATTTTGTGAATGTGTCAAAAGGTTTAGCGGTCAATGAAGGTGAGATGGATGTTGTGAATGAGTTAAAAGATTTGATTTGTTCAAAAAATAATAGGGAGCTTATTAAAGATGAGAAAAAAGCGTTTAGCGAAACATCAGAAATCAAGTCAAGCGAAACTAATAATGAGGTGCCTAACTTAGGAGCAGCGGAGATTAAGCTTAGCGAATGTAACAAGATAGTTTCTAGCGTAGAAGCTACGGAGATTAAGGATATTGAAACTGTAGACTTGTCGTTTACCGAAATATCTAAAGTTAGATCGAAAGAATTAAAGGAAGATTTTCTTATAGTAGAAACCGAGGCTCAGTCCAATGAAATTGTAGACGAGACACCTTATGTGGAAGCAGAAAAGAATGTACCTAAAGAGCAAATGTCAGAGATAGATAGAGCAGAAGTTAGTAATTTTGAGGAGATTGTTAGAGCTGAAGCAGGCGAATCTAAGTCTAATGAAAGTAAACATGAACTTGGTATGGTAGAGTCAGGAGAAGTAGGATCAACTAAAGTATTTGGGGAAGCGAAAGTAGGCGAGATTTTTAGTAAGGAAGAGAAGGAAATTAGCGAACCTATAATTGAAGATAAAGGATGCATTAATGATAATAAGGAAGTCATGAAAGAATTTACAAGTGCAAGTAGTTTGGAGGGGCAAGAGCTATTGGTAGAGGAAATTGAGAAAGAGAGAGAGGTAGGGGGTTTAAATGATACGATGTTAGTTTGTGAAGTGAATAAGGAACGCGAAGGAGTGGCTAGTGATATATTGGAGAAAGAGGAAGTTTGTAAAGAAGGAGATGGGGAGAAGTTGGTGAAAAGAGTGATAGAGTGGGGAGGAGTGAAGTTTTCGTAGAGTGTTAAGGGCGGGATATGTGATAATTTATAATAGTATATTT
The DNA here is from genome assembly GCA_001970855.1 of Smittium culicis. NCBI lineage: Eukaryota > Fungi > Kickxellomycota > Harpellomycetes > Harpellales > Legeriomycetaceae > Smittium > Smittium culicis. The sequence goes on from LSSN01001820.1 coordinate 4,210, forward strand.
TGAATGGGGGATGTTTTATAGTTTTTATATTATCAATAAATAAATAATAAAAAATATATAGAAGAGGTATTTTAGAGCAACTGAAAAGGTAGTAAATTTTGGTAAATAATATTATTTAGATGAAGCAATTTTATAAAGAAAATGATTAATATACAAAAAAAGATGTGGAGAAAAGGGTAAAGAAAAAAAAAAGAGAGTTAAAAGAAGAGATTTTTAGATTTTTTGTAGGGGATGTTAGAATCGAGGTTTAAAGAGATTGAATTTTGATTTTGGATGCCAGAGTCGAAAGATTTTCTTTTCAAGTTATTGAATTGGTTTTGGGAGGAGTTGGAAAAGCCGATTAAAGACGAGTTTTCCAATGAGGAGAAGGAAGAGTTTGATGAAACGGAAGAGGAAACAGGTTGTTGATCAAGCTCGTTGAGGTTATGATTAGAGGGCGTAGAGTGAACGTAGCAGAAGTGAGAGATCATGCTAGGATAAAATCCGCGGTCCATTATAGATATTATGCGATTAGAAGAAAAGGAGTAAGAACCTTGAAATTTAAGAGAGAGAGAGGGAGGTTGGAGGGGGGGTGATGGCTCAAAGATGAAAAAAAGTCAAAGATGATTTGAGAAAATATTCGAAGGGATATTAATGGAAAAAAGAGAGAGTGAAATGAATATTGGTTAGGGAGAAGAGGGGAATTTATAGGAAAATAAAGATTGACAGGGAATACAGCATTATTTTAGACACGATTTGTGATTTAGTAAATTGCACTTTTATTAATTTTTTAGTTTTTTAATTTTTTATTTGCGTTTTTATTACTCACGAATTATTTATTTTTTATGTTTTTTGTAGGGTTTTATTTGCAGAAAATAAAACAATCAAAAAATTTTTTTTTCGTATTTTATTAAATTATTTTGCCTAATGAATTAATTAATATCTGGTAATTTATGCGAATTTGGTATATCTTTAACGTTATGTAATGCTGGGTTAATTATTGGCTAGGAGAGTGACACAAATGCGTGTGATACTATTGGTCTGTGCAAAGAGGAGTTTCTTGCAAGTACAACCAATTTAACACCATTCTATTGGACAGAGAATTCGCGTCAAGGTAATCGTTATTAATGACTCTGAAAATTATACCTATTTTGAGCTTCCTAGTTTGTAAATTTAATTGATGGATTCCTAGGTTGTAAATTTAATTGATGGATTAATAGATTGGACATTCAATTGACGGATTCCTGTTTTGGATTTGGATGCGTGATCAGTCTGTAAGAATTGGTGCAAATCTTATCTCTGAATCACTGATTAGCAAATCGGCAGAATTCCGAGCAAAGATCCAGGAACCCGAGTCAGCTTGCCCGGTGTGAATTCTTATGGGAAGTTTGATACATTATAGTGGCAAAGAATATTCAGCAACAATTTTTACGCATAACTCGCATAAATCCTCCGAAAAACTGCACCCAAATTACAGCATAATGACTATAAGTTTCAGTCAGAGTATCTATGGCTCTTGCAGATTTGCTTTTATGTTAACATTTAATGCAAAGCTTTATTTAGTTGAAACTACCCGTTTTAGCTTTGAAATTTACACCAATAATTCTCACACATGGAACTAAATACGCTGCATTAAGAGCTCCTATTTAGCAAAATATTTATATAAACCACATTTAATTCTTTTACTATTCGTGCAGTTAGCCATTAGCCCTTCTCCTGCAATGTAAACTATTTTTGATCTACCAAGTATAGCCAATTGTGTTCAACTAAAATACTTTAGCTATAAGGCCCTAAGAAATATTGGTATACTGTATTATAGCTGCAAATAATAATCATGCTTTATAACCTTGAACGAATCAACAAATTTGCTTTTTTAAAGAGCTTTGGCCAGTAATGCGTTAATTAATGCACCATCCAAGTTAGTTTCAGAAAATTTGTGCAAAGCTCCATTACATTGCACTAAATCTCTGAAGATATGCATCATTACATGACTCGAAAATATCACTTATATCTAATTTAACACAAGTGCTTTGAAAATTTTACACGCACCAGAAATAAAAGTAAAAATCAATTGGATCATTCGCGTTTTAACGCGCATTGTATTCATTCGCTACTACTCGCTTATGCCACACCCTACTACACAGCTCTTATTTGACTATTTCTTGCTACTTGCTACATAAATTCTGAATACCGAGAAGCCTATACAACTAAAAGCGCAATTGTTTAGTCGAATTTAAAAAATTTATCTGTAAATAACATGCGATATAAAGAAAATAGATATTAAAAAACAAGATCAAAAATGAAAATTATAACTGAAAGAATTTTAGAATTCTATTTTTTCGTGACTTTAATCTCTCTTGGCATATACCCATTTTTCTCCATTGATTTTCTACTTTCGATATCTACAAGTCCCTTATATTTAATAGTCAAAAATTTGCAAGTTCTTTATAATACATTATGATTAATGGTAAACTAAACACACTAATAACCTAATGCTAATATTTCCTACTCCTAAGGATGGGCCAATTGAGATAATAAATCCCATAATTAAGCCCAGATCCATTAAAAAATACCACAGGAATCCTCTACACGCTTACCTTTCATAATACTACTTTACATTTGTCATTAACAATCCTACTTTTTTTTTTATACTTCAAATTTCATAAAATGTGCTTCTCTCTTTTACACAACTAATTTTTTTAACCTTCCAACACTCAAAAGTAATTCTGTTCTCTATTTTTTGAGTGTCCATCACTGTAAAATATATAACAAAATTATTTTTAGAATTGAAATATATTTACATATCTTCTCCAGAAGCTTTATTTATTCTCAAGACTATTCAAATAATAATTCATAATTTCTCAAATTTAATTACTACATTGATTAAAACCGATCTTTCAAAGCTATTAGCAATTATACATTTTAGTGCAAAAAAAAGAAAAAGCTTACATTAAATTTTTTACTGAAATTTAATATATATAGAATGTAATAGTTTCTATTTTAGCTCATTTTATTAATTTCTGTACTAAAATATAATTTGACTTTTAAAGTTTTTTTTTAATATTAAATAAAAATTTAAGCCCCTTCATACTTTAATTATATCTCTAGACTGCAGAATAATTATAATCACTCTAAAAGCAAAATTCAGTTTCTTTTTTTTACCTTAATATATTTCTAATTCTATTTTTCAACCGAGAATACCTTCGATTCCCATTGCTGGAAGCTTTGATTTCTGTTCAGTTTTCCCGCTGGGTTTAGAACTTTCACTCTTAAAAAGTACTCTCCCTCTGATAATCTAGTAACTATAGGCTTGAAAAGTACCGGCTTTGTTTCTGTGCTTGTTACTGGTTTTGATGTAGGATCAATATCATAGCTATACATATTCAGCCTGTTTGCTGTACTAACTATCATATCTATAACATTGCTTGAATCTGATTTTGGGAATCTCCTCGATATAGCATTAAACAACCTCATGTTCCTCATAACCCCCAATTTTCGTGCTTTAAAATCAAACAAATCTGTTGAACTTGCACTCTTAGTCTCTGACATAATCCTATTCTCCAGATCTAACCTCGGCTGTGAAATTGATCCCAAATAAGATATAAAATCTACCTTGCTGTTAAATGAACTTATATTCCCCATCTTCTTCATCAGTTCATAGTCCACATTTTGTTTAGCATTGCCACTAGCCTTTCTTTTCTTCAACTTGAATATGTTCATCGCCGTCCCAATAAACGGAACTATGTACATGTATCTCTTATTTTTACCCATCGGTGGAACACTACCTCTATTCAACGATCTCCCAAGCATCGTGCTTATTCCTCTTGGATAAACAAACCCCATGTTTTCATCAGAATTTGCATCTATCGCCTCAACTGTCATTATCATTGTTGGATGGTTAAGCTTCACTATTAAAACTGGAATCTCTCTACCTGATCTTGAAAATACTATGTCATCTTGTTTCAACATATCTACCATACGCTCCTCTGTCATATTCTTATAAGTATTGAATCTCTTATAAAATTTTGATATCTCCTTTAACGATGTCATAAATGGAGCTCTAAATCCATCCTCTTCAGGCAAAACTTTTATTGTAGAATAATCTCCAAGCATACCGATATAACTCGCTATTAAATCTTTTCCCTCCTCATTTTGATACAGTCCCGTGTTCTTGAACTTTATAAACCCACTGTACAACCAATATTTTCCTTTTTCTGGATAATTAGGAGGGTCTATGAATAGCTCAACCTTTTTAGTCTCACCTGTTGCAAGTACAAACTTGTTGGCTCCTAACAATAAATTTGCTACCAAGTTCATACTTTCCAACTTGTTCGTGTATTTCCCATCAACATCGTGTTCTGTAAGCGCCTCTGCTGGTAAATGCTCAACTTGATATTCAACACTCTTATCCGAGTTATTCTGTATCGTAACTGTAATTTTTTCTTTTTTTCCTGGTAAAGTGTCGCCTAATCGAATCTGGTTTGGCTTCAAAACAACCTTGTTTTCAATCAAACAAACTGCGTCTACAAGCCCTGTCCCCTGTTTTGCTACTGATGAGAAAAGTACCTCATTATTTTCGTTTTTAAGGTTTTTTACTGGTCTACCACAAGACTTAAGCTGGTTATCAAAATCCAAAGCATTATTGTTCTTAGCAACTTTTCCTGATTTCTTTTCATCGACTTTTCTCTTCTCTGACCATAATGCTGCAATTCCTGCTATATATGGTGCTGCCATAGAAGTTCCCGAAATTTGCTTATAACTTCCCTTGTTAATTGGATATGTTGAATATAGCTTACCACCAACTCCCAAAATATTTGGCTTTCCTTCAAGCAATGGACCTGGCCCAATTGATGAAAATCCTGATACTAATCCTGCTGTTTCCGGGTTAATTTTAGTATTCTCTTTGCTGCCTGAAATAATTAATTCCTGTTGAGTTGTAAAGGCTTCCAAAATCTTTGCAGCATCTTTCTTTTTAATCATTACCATTGGAACATGAACCGATTTATTTGATATCATCATGCTAACAGATCCGTCTCTGTCATTATAAACAACAACTCCTGCAGCCCCTGCGCTTTCTGCATTTTTTGCCTATTTTGTCATTTTTGAAAATATAATTATAGTTATAAAATATTTATCATCAGCCAATATAATATCAGTATAATATGCCCTTTAAATATTGATATAATATAGTTAAAAATATATTAGTACCTTTTTCTCGAAAATACAATCGCCTCTTTTAACAAAGATAGTTTTCCCTGTCAAATCTTGATTATAAGACTGGCAACCATGCTCATTACCTAAATTTTTCCCAAGCAGAGCTGTTGTTTTTTTATCTGGGAAGTGAGAGTTCGTTGCGGAACTGCTAATTTCTAATTAATTTCACACACAAATATATATAATTTATATTTTTAATCTAATAAAAATGTTTTGGTCATTTTTTATAAATATCATATACTCAATAGCTACATTTAGAAAAAAAATAAGCAATTTTTTTCCTTATAATATTTAGATTAATAAAAAAAGGAAGAGTTAATTTACCAACAGTGATATGAGTGTTTCCAAACACAGTTATCGTTTTTGCAAAATATACGCTATTATCAACTGACCCGACTGCAATAACATCGCTACCAACACTTGGTGCACCACCGCTATACATTCCATGTTCACCATTGTTTCCGAAAGCTGCAATGATAATTGTTCCATACCTCGAAATGCTACTAGCAACTCTAGCGTCTAAATACTGAGCCCAACTGGACCCACTGCCAAACGACATGTTAATAACATTATTGCCGTCCTTAAAAGCTTTCAACATTGCTTTAATAACTACGTCAAACTGGATTTTTGCTTTTGGAGTACAGCCAAAAATTCTATACACTGACAAAGTGGTATTTGGAGCAACTCCAACAAAATTCTTATCATTCGCACCGATAATTCCTGAAACGTGTGTACCATGTCCAACACAATCGTCGAATGGTGTTGAATCCATATTGGCCATCCCATTACCCCCATCAGATCCAATAAAATTGTATCCGCCAACAATTCTACATCCTTTTCCAAAGCATCCCCCAAGAGATGGATGTCTAAAATCTACTCCGGTATCAATAACTGCTACTTTTACTCCCTTTCCACTCAAATTGTGAACAGAGTGCAGTTTATCAACACCTGTAAGCGCGTGTGCATAGCTTAGATTTGGCGCTCCATCATTATCATCTTCAAGATCTTGAGATGGGCTATGAACCTTTGATAGCTAATGGAAGGTGTATTTACAAATTAATTATAATTAACATTTGTCGTTATAAAAAAAATAAATACTACTAATTATAAGTAAATTTTAAATAAAATGCTTTAAATCAGTACTATTAATGCATTTTTAATTAGGAAATGCTTGTAAATTAAATCATAAATTTATCAAGGTGTCAATAAATAAAAAATAAAATTATAAAAAATATACTTACCAATGGCCAAATGGATTTAACTTGTTCAAATTCTGAGATTTTATCCAAGTGTTCAGGACTAACGTTTAGAGATACTCCGTGTAACAAATGGCTATTAAACTCGGTTCTTGTTTTGTAAGGAATGTTATTAGAATCTAAGAAGCTAAAAAATTCCCTCTGTTGACTTTTGTATGCTGAAAGGTCATCATCGCTCGAGGAGATTTTTGGAAGATTAAATTCAATAATTGATGCATTTTCTTCTACGTGAACTCCGTCGTTGTTCATTAAAGATAAATTTTCTTCATTGATAGCTATTTTCTTAGATTGAATGACGCTCAAGAGGTAAATGATACCAAAGCTAAATTTTGAAAAGCTAACCATTCTACCACAATCTTTGCGATAGTAATAAATTACTCCCTATGTATTTTAATTCAAATTTTTAAAAAAACTCGTATTGATCCCTTTGATTTTCAAATTTATCGCTGGTATAATTAAATAGCTTTTTTATACTATACTTTATTTTGAATTCAATTCTACTTTTCAGGTATAGCTATATGTATATAAGAGCGAAATTTTGATAATAAAATTTAATAAAATCTATTGATACTTTGAATAATATTTATTTATAGTATTATAAATTCAGGATCTCTTATATATAGAAATGTTTTGGGTATCTTTGAGTATAAATTTTTTGGAATCTTTTATTATGTTGAATAATTGCCGACAGTTTTAAATATTTTAATACCAGGAAAAACATTCTTAATTTAAGTTTATGAATAGTATATTCTGGATTTTTTTTTTTTTTTTTTGCAAAAAAACCCTAATTTCTTATACATCAAAAGAGTAATTATGCAGTTTTTTACAGTCAATCAAAATTTGAAAAAAAATACTTAAAATTAACTACTATTTTAATAGTTCAAATCACAACAATTAAAAAATGAAAATGCTAGATAATGTAATGAAATTTGTATGTTAATGTATAGAAATTGTTATTGGCCTTCACGTTAAAAACTAGGAAAAGGTAGTCTAGAATTTTGTATTTAATAAGTTTAAACTATAGTTTATCCCAATTATATAAAATATAAATAAAGGTACTATATACTAGATTATAAAAGCGATTTATTCTAGTTGCGCTAGACAGTTATTGATTTTGAAATGGGCAATTATTGATCAATAAAAATAAAGCGATAAGGGGGTTTTGAGCTTTGTTTAGTTTTTAAATTGAGCTATATCTTTTATCATATTATTTGAATATTATTGGAGGAATTTAAAAATAATAGAACAATAAGTATGTTGCCTAGTTTTCAATTCGTAACTATTTAATTTAGTAAAAGGCCTAGTAGCAATAGATACAAGCTATTATATAATAAAAGGTCTTTTACAATAAGTCATAGTAATCCATTACCTATCAAAGAATAATAGTATTAAACAGCCCTATTACAGGTAGCAAATTAAATTATATTATTAGCCAGTATGCATGTAGTCTAGATTCAGATAAATGAATACGAATCGAAAAAATAAGATGAAGCGAAATTCTAAATAAATATTTGAATTCGAGACTATTTATGTGATTCTGTATTAATAAAAGTTTTTATAGCTCTAAGTGTTGCATCTAATAAAATTGCATAAAAATTAATAGCTAAAAAAATTACATTGCTTTATTTTAGTAATTAAAAATTTCAAAAAAAAAAAAATTAACACGTTAATATTTATGATGGAATCATTTTATAGCGTAAAGTGATAAATTGTATGAATATGAATAAAAAATTAATGGCCAATTAATAAAATTATTTCTTTCTTTGAGAAATTATAAATTACAAAGTTACAAAATTACAAAATTACTAAATTACAAAATTAAATGAATAAATAGAAAAATATATACGCCTTTTCAATTACTCCAATAATATTAACGGTTAATGAAAATTCAGGCCAATAACATTAACCTGCAACACAGTCCTTTCTTCGCTCAGAATCTCCCGTAATAAAATTTTACTTACTCCCAGTTAATATTTGGGCAATTCTTTACGAAGAGGTCATTTTATAGTGTAAAGAGTTTTAGTATATAAAATCGCATAAAAAATAAACAGCCAATGAGTAGAATAATTTACTTTTTTATCAAATAAAAATTTTATATTGAAACGAATAAATGGAAAAATCAAAATGCCTTTTTTGCTCCGCCAATAACACTTACAATAAGTGCTTATACAGGCCAATAACATTGAACTGCAACCAAGTGCTCTCTTCGTTCAGAATTTCCCATTTAGGTTTTAAAATAATTTTTAAAATCTCAAAAATATATAGTATTAACTAAACTGTTTTATTTAGTTAACTAATTTAAGATAATATGGGTGATTCTCAGGAGAAACAAAACTTTTTTTATTGAAGTTTATTTGCAATTTTGAATTCAATAAAATTATTGGTATTTTCAGTTTATTCAGTGGGTAAAAATTTCTAAGAAGCTTTTAAAATAATAATAAAGCAGATTACTAGGAAATTTTTAATAGAAATAGTAGCGCTTCTCGAAATAATCTCCTATAAATAGCTTGGGAAAAAACAGCATGTTACCATACGAATATTTTAAATCCACACTCATCATCGTCCTTACCTCTATCGTGAACAAAGTGTGAAACTTTTTTAACATTTACAAATCTAAATATCATTTTCGATAGATTCATGTAATAAATGATATCAAGTGTCTAATATAGCATTGATATCACTTATTAAATTGATTTAAAGTCGTTATTTTGGTTGATAATAGCAGTAACTATAAAATCCTACCCCATTAAAAAGAATTAATTCACTCCTAGATCAACTTTCATTTTATTAGTAAAGAAAAAAAAATCTTGAATCAATGCTCAGTGGGTATGGAGCTTCTAGAGCAGCGGAGAGGGGTCGGTTGAAAAGCTATTTTTATAATATTTTTTTAACTTTTTAAATATTTTTTTATAATATTTTGTATATTTTTAAATTATGTTTAATAAACTCTTAGAAAAAAAAAGGGAAAAAAAATAGCTATATAATTTAACCCTTTTCTGTCGAATACTCTAAAAAAAAGCGAGTTTATTTGTTCGTTTATGATTTAAAAACAAGTTTATTATTTGCTGCAATTTTACAGCAACCCAATATTTTTAAATGTCTCTGAATTAAAGTACTTTAATCGAGCACATTTGGTTATATTTGGTATTTCAAAAATATTTTACCGTCCTTGATAGGCTAATAGATAATCGTTCACTGTATTATTTGTGTTTAATATCTAATAAGCCGTTAAATTTGCTTTTTTTTATATCTATTTATTTATTTATCACTACGCTCGATAATTCTGGTACTCCAAAAGTATACGATTGACCCATAAAATGATTAAAAAGAATAAAATAGAAATTTTTTAGGTAAAAAAACTAATTAATTAGTCTTTAGCTAGTAGGTCATAAATTTATATTCAAAAATAGCCTATTTTTACAAAAAGACCTTTCTACTAAATTTTATTAGTCAATATAATATTTTAACAAAAAAAATTAATAAAATAATAACTATATTTAATTAGAAATGATGAAATTTTTTTTATTAAACTAAAATATTAAAATCTAGATTACGCTTTATCTTAAAGCGGTATTAATAAATCCTATTCTTAAATACCGTTAAATGATTGTATTTAATCAACACTATATTAGAAAAAAAGGAGATTTCCAACGATTCTAGGGGCTAAAAACATAAATAAATTTCACTTTCCTAATTTATAAGTAAATTATTTGTATAAATACACAGGTAATATTAAAATTCCAGCAAAATTCGATTTTTAGATTTTAATATGTTTAATATTGGATAATTTTTTTCAACAATTTAAATTTTTCTTAAAATAAATCTCACCAAAAATAAAATAGCTATAATTAAAATTAAAAAATAACTACCAATTTACTAGATTGAATTAGTTAGATATAAATTAAGAGATAGAATTTGAATTGGAAATTCTAGTAAAAATATTTTGATAATTTATTTTTCAAGTTTTTTTTTATAATGCTAAAAAACCATGGAAAATCTTATAAACTTATTTTTAAAGCTATTATATAATCTTAAATGTGTTCAAAATAGCAACAGCTAAAGATATTAAACTCGTTCCTATTTTTTATGGTGTAAATTGAAGCTATTTTTTATAAACCCATAGTTTAACTGTGATTTTTTAGAGGTATAAAGATTTTTTAGTTGAGTAGTATTTATTTGTTATATAATTTACATTTATCATTTACAAATGATTAACTAGTATAATTTATTATTAATTATTATTAATAAATAATGATAGCCATTAATATTTTAAATTCGCGAATTTAAAAAGATATTTTTTACTATACTTTTTTTCATGCTTCAACTAAAATGTCATAATTTGATAAGCGAGCTTAATTTTTTCATATAAAAATTTAAAATTTCATTTATATTAATATTTATTAATTTACATCAATCATTAATTTTGATATTTAAAATAAAATGTATATTAGATATTTAACAACAACTATAAAAAAATCAAAAGTGAGGTATATGAGTAACTATTTAATTCAGCTCTAACTTTAGTCATTAAAGCGGTTATCTTTTCAATAACGCTAAAGTGAAATAAATGTATCTTTTATCTTAAAACTAAATATATATATTTTGATCAAATAATACTTATTTTCTTTATATTTTTTCAATAAAGATTTATGATTAAAGCGAGTCTACAAAATTGATTAATAATATGTAATGACTTATCTCTATTACTAATCATTAATGTTTCATATCTAAACCGTTTCGTCATTGATAGATTATTTTTTATTGATAATAATTAGATTACTGGTTATTAAAATGGATATATTATCTATTCGAGCAGCCATTTGCCGGAAAAAAGCTTACAGCAAATAGTTAAACAAGGATAAAAATAAGCGAATAAGATTCATGAATTTATGTTTATGGGACTTTATGTGAAAAAGATGAAATATGGGCGTAATTAATTAGCGAGCAAAGATATGCTTTCTGCGCCAATAATATCACTAAACAAATCTTACGTTTTCTGATAGCAGGAATTAAATTAATGAGAAAACTGCATAGCTTTAAGGGATAATATATGGACTATTTTCACTAATTTATTATTTTTTAACAGAGCGTAGCTGTGCTTGTTTTTATCAGTAATCTTTTCAGACTCCAAACTAACCATTTCTTATCCCAAATTCCCGCTTATCTCGCGCGATTCTATCACAAATATATTTAGATTCTAAATTATTTATCTCTATCTAATTTGCCTTTTTCGAATTAATTCTTTCGACTCGAACCAACTAATTTCCCTTGGCTTCTCTACTTTTTACACGTTATGGACCTACTAACTCAAACAGCTCGTACTTTGGACTTAAGCCAGCTCCTAATTTTTCATACTGTAAGTCAAATATCTCTTTGCTAAGTACATAATTCCTTCGAATTTTTTTTATTTTTTTTATTTCTATACACTTTTTTACTGCTTTATAAATATGGCATTTTACTGTAGCGTATATATCATTGTTTTATTGTAGGCTTTGTCAGTTATTGGGAGTTTGGGTAATTACCCGACTTACAATCTTCCCATATACCTTTTTGGGCTAGTCGTATCGAATGATCATACTGTAAACTCCCAGCAACTCAAAAGAGTATGAACTTTACTCTGTTTTCAATTAATATATGATTTTTCTTTTTGTATCATATTGGCAATCTACATAATAATGTATTTTTTTTTTATAAAAAAAATTGTAAGCAGCTCTCGGTGTTATTGTCTGCAACTTTAATTTTGGACATCATATGGCTAATAATTGCAGATGACAAAGGGATCAACTTGATGTAAATTATCTTATTTTAAAATCCCACATAATTACTTTTTTAACTTCTCTATTATTTCTCTCAACGAATATTTAATTTTCTGTTACAAAGATTGGTGATTCTAAGCACGCTTTTAAAGGTACACAAATACATATCGTTTTTTCAAATGTTTTTATCTAGTTATAAGTTTTGATATATTGTTATTTTATACGCTTTTTAATATTGTTAAAAATAGCCTTTTACGGTAGCAACTGCTATTCAGTCTTCTAGAGCTGATTCAGCTGGGGATTCTGGCCTTAGTTTCAGTAAGCATATTTAGCTTCTCGGTAAAATAAGTATTTTTTTCAATTCGCTAACAATATTATTTTGATAGGAAACGATGAAATTTATGAACAGCTTAGCGAAGAAGATGCGACTCCAATCGAAATAGATAATAACTTTCTCCGAGCTTGAATCCATTTAAGCTAGTATTTAGATATAATCAGCTTTTTTTGTTTTAGTGAACGCAAATACCAAATAAAGACCTATTTCAAACAATTAGTATTTAAAACCAAGAATAAAATTTCATATCAATTGTTCTTTGATGTTATAGGTATTTATGTCAGAATATTTAAATGGATTACCTGCAGCTTCCCATTCATCTGACCCAGGCCCTAATCCTTCTTGGTCTATGACCTTCATTACAAATAACAACTCTTTAAACTGGCTTTTTAATAAGTTTTCTTCATAAAACTCATGAAAGCCTTTTTTGAATAATAGTTCTAGTCCATATTCTTTTGATAAGCTAACGAGTGTTGGAAAGTGCACCAAGTATTCAGGACAATCGGATATGGCATCTAAAAGATAAAACCAGTATTTTTGACCATAGACTCCGTCACAAACTTTTTTTTCAAATCTCACATTATACACTGAGTTCCCAAACTCAAGATCAGGAGCAATTGAAAGCTTTTTTCTATATAAAAAAGGATAATTAATTGATAATTTTAGACAGGTACGTAATAGCAAAGTGGGAAAATGTATAGCTTACTTCAGATAAAGCGCATTGGTAGTGGTTCCTATAAACACCCCGCCTTCTTTCAAATGGGCAGACACATTGCTAAGAAGCTTTCTTATTTTATCTTCGCTTTCAAAAGCATAGTGAAGAGCGAATTGGATACTTGCTAAATCAGCCTTATAATCTTTAGGCTCAATATAGATTCCAATATCCTCCTGTTTAAATAAAAAATATAAGCCAAATTAACAAGTCGTTTAATTATTAATGATGTATAGCTTATTGTGACATGTTAAAAAATAAATAAATTATGAAAGAGTCAATAGAGTGGAGCTCACAGTAAAGCAATCGCAAGTATAAAACCTAGCATCTAGGACTCGATTTCTCAGTTCAGAAAATCTTTTCTGTGCATCTTTAATAGAGTTTTCTGCAAGATCTAAAATATTTGATTGTATTTGAAATTAAGACCATACCCCAAATATTATAGTTTATACAAGTATCAATAACAAAAAAATCAATAAAATTATTTAGACTAAAGTTAAAAATAGTAGAAGGCGTAGTAGGAAATTTTTATAAATAAAAAGTAATAATCAGGGAGTATAATAAAACTAAGACTAAAGTATTTTGTAAGAAAGGAAAATGCCATAGAAATGTATTTAAAAAAGATTGAGTCCGATAAAAAGGCAAGGTAAAAATAAAGTACTGTATATATTTATGCTAAAAATATATATTAAATAATAGCGAAGTGCTAAAGAGTACCTAAGCCGACTACTTCTTTTACTCCGCCTGTCAAATATTTCCGCAAATCGCCACCTTTACCGCAAGCAATGTCTAGAATTTTGTCACCTCTGGAAACATAGCTAGCTATTAAGACAGATTTTATCCAATTATTAAAACTTTTGAGTTTTATTATAGCAGATTGCTTTCTAAGCTCCAGATTAACTGTCGGTATCGAGTTGTAATGGGAGGCTACAATAGCCCTATTTGAGACATCGTGTTCGCTTTGTGGCATGCTATTCAGTTTGAAGAAAAATGCTTCAATATTTTTAAAAGAAAGAGTAATAGTATATAAAATATTAGTTGCGCCGTGGTCATAAATAAATGGTATACTTTTACAGTTTATGGGCCATATATCTATATATCTATGTGTTTACGTACTTTAGAAATATTTTTTGCCTGTATATAGTACTATTTTAGTTATAAAAAGTGTAGAATGGTATAGAATTTAAGAGGTAAAGTTTAGTAAAGTGGTTGGAAAAAGTTCAGTTTGGCGTTTTTTTTTTTTTTAATTCTCGGATTTTATTAACATAAATACAGCTAAATTAGTAAAAATAAAATAGTCTAATAATTTATAAAAATCCTCTGGCGGTCTACCGCCTGCGTATCCTATGGGCACTGCTTCAAGTTTCAGTTTGGTGTTGAATTATTTGATACACCAAATTATCAAGTTATTATTAAAATACTGCTTTATTCCTTTCATTGGTAGCTGGCCTTTTTATGAGCTGCCAAAATTAGCCAACCAAATTCCTATTTACTACACAAAAAATATTATCAAGCCATTATTGGCTAATAATTATATCGTATCCAACAAAAAACTGCTCTTATACAGTTTAACCAATTATGTTTTTTAATAAATATTTATCGTGTTAGTTCATGGAAACGAGTTAACTCGACAGTAGAAAATTATGTAGGAATAACTCAAGCTCTTTACTGATAAGATTGATTTATATTGTACGAGGAGAGCAGGTATCATTAATTGTTAGCATTTTTTTGGATATCACTAATCCAAAAATTACACACCAATAAAAATATATCAAAATTTAACAAGCTAATAAAAATATCATAGAGTTTCATATAAATCCACGACTGTGTTATTCTTGTCACCTTTTCTTTAGCAAAAGTACGATACAAGAATAACGGCTTTTAACTTTAAAATTTTTTACTTATGAATATTCAAAAGTTTATTTCTTAAATATTCTAGATGATGTTCCAAATAACTGATATGGAAACTACCGCAAGCCAAGAACAATTCGAGCAACTGGATGATATGTTTCATCAACTCATGATTTAAAATTGGCGTAAAAAGAGCTAGATTTTATTTATGCTACATCAAGAACACCAATGAAAGGCTTGATAATATATCCTGAACTTGCTGAAGCACTTTCATTGATCGAAGAAGATAAGAGGCAAGATTGCAATTAATTAATTCCAAAATATTAGTTCTATGATATATTTTCTGCCGCTTCTGTATGATTCTCCATCGAAACAAGTAAAGAAATCTGATTACACTCTATGGAATTCTTTTACCCTTCCAAAAAAAAAAAAAAAAAAAAAAATACAAGACCTATCGACTATTATTTACACAGAAGGATTCAAGAATGCACTAAAATGAAATCACAGAGGATCAAAAATTTTTTATTTTCCAGTAAATTGAGGGAACTATTGGCGCTATTACCTTCACATAGTCCCATGTTAGTTAGAATGCCCTAAAAAAAAGATTGGAGATTTCAGAAAACCTACCGCAACTCGTAGGATCTGATACCAAGCTGATAATGGATCAAGATTATTTATAGAAAAACAGAGAGAATTTTCCTTCGGAAAAGCACCAAGAAATTCAATCCCTATGTAAGCGTCAACTTAATAAGATTTTTAAACGGTTTAATCCAGCTACACTATTACTGCGCTGAACACCTCTGCTGCAACATTCGAAAAATTCAGCTCAGATACAAGCCTACTTACAGAAATGCCAAAAATTGACGGAAGGCGTCGTAGTTTTGGGAGGGTTTCTCAATAGTTTTATGTAATTGAGCTCCTGCAGCGAACTCCTCTCTGTGTTTAAATCAACATTTTCCAAACTGAATGATTTCCAATTGATTCAGAACTTAGTTCTGATTGAATTCTGAGATTTATTCTAGAACCCGTATTCATACACAATCCGGTATATATCAGTAAGAAAAAATGCTGATATATGGTAATATATTGGTACTAACAGAGGAGGAAGCTAAGCTTCTTTAAAATTATGATATCGAGAAGATTCACTTGAGGGCTTTGAAATTCTAAATCCAGCTATGTTAGGTACGAAGGGAGGAATAAAGACAGGGCTAAGACTAAGATGGTGTTATTTATCTATATTATAGGGATAATGTATATTTAGTGGATAAATATAATAAAAAAATAATACATTTAGATTTTTCTGAAAGATGGGAAAAGGTTTCCCATTTATAACTCTGAAGAAAAGTCTAAATGATATTATTAAATAAAGATAATTATAAAAGAATTAATAATTTTCCTATAATAGCTCGCGTAATATTATGAAAATTCTTAGAAGGTTCTAGAAGCGAATGGAAATAATCTATGGATAATATTCCATTGTTTTCCAAAATTTTCCATGATGTTCTTTGATGTTCAATAAGGTTCCATTATATTCCATAATGTTCCATTAAGTTCTAGAGTGTTTCTGTGCATAACATAAAAATATTGTAGATAAATTAATACCGATCAACAAAGTACTTATAAACTATCCAAATTTTTCATATTTCACAAGAATAACAGATTATTTATCAATTAAATCATTTGAAATAGCAATTTTTAATGTCACACATTTATTAAAATTATTCAAGGAGAGGGGTTCCAAATCCGATCTTTCCGTAAAATAACTGACTGCCATTCAAATTTGGCTTCCATCAGTATCTGGGTTTTAAGAGCTAGGAAAACTCACAGAATACAGGATGAAAGAAACTAAACATTTCAAACAGTGCTAAATATAGTGATTGTAGAACAAAATGAAAAACGTGATTATAAAAGTTTGAAAGTGTTTTAAAAAAAAATGAAATTGTTCCTTTTTCTTGTAAATGTTTTTTTAAGTGTTTAGAAAAATAACTTGAATAAAATAATTAGAAATCTAGGTGCAATAACTTTTTGAAATTAGCAGGGGGAAATTGATATTTATGTTTTTTGATAAATGTATTTTTAATGGTATAAGTTATATTTGATAAATATTTTATTTTTGCATCTTTAGAATTTATATTTCAAAATAGAAGCCACAGTTTCCCTTTTTAAAAAGCTATTAAGTTGGTTGTAAAACGGGGATTATTGAATAATATTTTTATTAAGAGGAATTTTATTCAATTTTTGAAAATAAAACCAAATGTTATGCTATATTTTCTCATACTCAGGTAAAAGGTTTTCAAAGAAAGGTTATATTCTAATTTCCCTAGACCTTCATACAAATATAATAAAGTAGTTATTAAAAAGATATCCAAATTTTGTCAATTATATAACTAAGCCTCAATCTATGGATATATTTTTAGGAATAATAATTGATCTCAGAATTGATAAGCTGAAATCCGACAAAAACTATACTGAAGGTTAGAGCTATCCAAGAAAAATTAGCAGTTAACTTAGGGTTACCGACTGAAAAATAGTGACTCAATAATTTTTATCGAGCTAATCCATCTTATATAAATATTATCGATTAGCTAAAAATTATTCGAATAACTTGTCATATTCAATACTAAATTATTAGAAATTTGATATTTATCCTCTCTGAAGCAAAATTTTAGAATAAAATGAGATCTTTAGAGCGAATATCTATTCATTTTGTACGACAAGAGGAGATATATCCTGTGCTGGAAACCTGTTCCAAATTTCCTTACGAAAAGATTATATGAATAAAAATTTATGTAATTTATGTAATTTTAATTATTAAAATTATTTTTTATATTAGCTCATATTACTTCATATTACTTCAATTGCTTTTTCTGCTTGTAATTTTCAGATTGATTTTATTCCAATAAAATAGTATTAATAATATTTATATCCCCCTCGTTAAAAATGTATTAATCTTCGGTGCAAAGAGATATATGAATTCTAGAATAATAGAAAATTAATTCCTATAGACTTAATACAAAGAAATTTATTAAATTTTAATCCGAAATATAATTAGCATTAATAGATTTAGTATTAAAAAGTTCATTTTGGGTAATCATAACAAGTCGATACACAGTTATTATACCTTAAAATATTTTAATAAATTATATATTAATTCTAAAATAAAATAAAATATAAGTTAAGCTTTTCAGTAATAAATTTTAAAAAAATAATAATATATATTTAGTTTAAATATAAATTAAATATGAAAAAGAATTGGTTCATAAGCTTTAGAAAAACAATCAAAGAATTTAATTCTAGAAAAAATAAAGATATTAAAAGAAATTTTAATAACGATAAATGATTATATACTTCTGAATAAAGTAAGCCAATGAAAATAAATTGCTTCAAGTCTTGGGAATCATATTAAAATTTAATGATAAAGTTAGTAATAAAATACATGGTTTGCAAAAAATATACAAAGAACTATCAAAAAACGTATAATTCTCATAAATACTTGGTAAATATAATGATTAATAGTTGAAGACACGCTAATGTGAAACTATCAATTTCTCTGCGCATATGTTAACATTATAAAATTTAATTGAAAATTTAGAAAGAAAAATAAATAAAATAAAAAGATCTTCAATATAATAATAAATAAAGGAGAAAGATAAATATATTAGAGTTTTAAAATGACCAAAATTGTAGAAAGTGATATATATATTTAAAATGAGAATTCAGAGAGATGAGATAAATAATATCATTCTGTCTGGAATTATAAGCGAATAAATTATATTTAAATAATAATACTTCTAATTAAACACAAATTCAAGATAAAAAATTTCAAAAAAATTTTTTTTTCACCTATAGATGTACTTGTGTTCTACATATAAATAAAAATATAGATATATCCTAGATGCAAAATGGAAAAATATGTAGAATGAAAATTAAAGAAACTCATAAAATTAAACAGGGATTATAAAAAAATGAAACATAATTTTAATCCTATCATCTATATAAATGAAATAAATAGATTAAAATTCGTAAAAATAATTATACACACTAAGAATAAAGATGATAAACAGAGAAAATCAAATTTATAATTATAATCTATAATTAATTTTGAAGTTAAATTTTATTAAACGAGCTAGGATATAAAATTTAGTGAAGACCTAAATAATAACTGAAAGAAAAGAATAATAAATCTGTCTTGTATTAAAAAATCTCATAATAAGAGCAAATATATTTGACAATAACAGAAAATAATAGGTTAGGTAAATTAAAGAAATTAAAAAAAAAAAAAAGCTCTTAGGAATGGAAATTATAGAACATAAAAATGGCGTGTTTTCAAATATAAGCGAAATTTATTATGGAAAATTTAATAAGATACATGTTTATGTGATATATATAATATTCAGCTAATGTGGCCAAATAAATAGGATAATTTGAGAATTAAATCAAAATTCACATTTAGACGTTGAAGATGATAGGAAAATAGCTTGATATATACTTAATATATATTTAATATAAGAGTAAAGATATTAAAAATAAATATAGATTTATATATCATTTTGATGAGATAAATTTATTAATAGTAGCTGAAAAAATAGTTAAATATCTTATATAGAAAAAATATTTTATTTAGCCTTTTCCCCTTTTTTTCAATCTTTTCCGTTTAACTTGAATCATTATTTACAGTTATTCTTTTGTATATTCGTCACGGTTTTTAAAATTTTCTGGTTTCATATCATATATTATGGTTTAAATTTTGATTATGTTCTTGATAAAAGTTTATTTATTAAAGGTATTAATTAGAGAGTTACTTTTAAATATCAAATTTAGTAAAGCACCATTATTATACTATCCCTGTGTACTATATAATACGCTACAATTAACTATATATTCATTGCTTAATTAAAGAATTTTTTATCATACTTGCAAACCATTAAAATTAAATTTAAAAGATAAATTTCAGTAAATAATAAAAGAAAAAAGCTATAATGAATTTAAAAAGAGGTATTAACTGGATATAAAATTCGAAATATTATCCTTTATATAGGATAAATAAAAAAATATCAAATAAACATTTAGTAAAACTATATTACTTTAAATATTGATTATTAGAAATAATTTGCTTACTTTAAATAAGCTATAACAGAATAAGATATAGACCTTGATAATAATAGTAAATTGATTCATGTAATTTTATAGCTGTGGAATTTATTAAAAAAAAATGAGGCTCATAGCTAAATTGTAAATTCTGATGCATTTGATAGTTACAGGAATAAAATTTTTAATTACGAAAATAAATATAAGCAGTAGATTATTTATATGTAGAGGGAATTTGATATCTGCTGGTTCTTTCATATGATGACTTTCGATTCAGCAGAATTAGCAAGGAATTCACAAGATTAATCAATTTTAAAATTAAATAGCATTTCTTTAGTCGTTTTTAGTTTATATTGGTTAAAGTATGAATATTTTAGATTCCAGTCTTTTATTGTGGTTTTTATTTTAAATAATTAATTTTATGTGGATTATGTTAGATTTTGTTGATAAAGTGAAATGAGAAAAAAAAATTAAAGTAATAAGTTGAAAATTTTTTTCTTATTAAGATTAAAGAACAGTTATAAAATCGAAATATTGATATAAAGATATTTAGATTTTGTATATACTGTGAGTATAGAACAAAAAGATTTTAGTGTACGATTCAAAATATCGGCTCTGAATAAAAGCTCTGTTCATATTTTTCTGGCGCTATTTCACTTCTTTCAAAAGCTGTGTTTTATATGAATTCGCCAAAAAAAAATTTTTCTTGTTTATATTATTCTAGTAGATATGCTTTCTAAGTTTTGTAGTTTTTTTTTCCAGATTCTTTGCATAATGCATCGATTTATTTGAATTGCTATTGATTAAACAAAATTTTGTAGTCGCTATGTTTAAGTTTGAATATTAAAATTTTATTTCTAATTTTTTCTTAGCATAAAAAGATTATTGGTGTCTAGATGATTAATCTTTTTATTTGCAATCTTTATTGAGTAAAAGGTAGGTTAGGTTTAAAATATTTATAATAAATTGTTGGATTTTAATTGTTTATAGCATTTATTAAAATTTTAATCTCCATAACTTGACACTACCACATATATACCTAGGAAAAAACTAAAAAATCACAATCTAGTTTAAAATAGATATAATATTGATTCTATAGATATAAAGAGATAATATAGCAGCAAATATAAAATATGCTAATCAACATGCAATAATTTTATACAAATTTATATTAATTAATTAAAATTAATTATAAATTGTTTATTTATGAATCAAAATTATATAGCAGCGAAAAGCGCAGAAAATGTACATATACACTTTCAGTTAATAACCTTAAGTATTTGTGAACATAGTTTAAATCAATAATTATTATTTGTGTATTTCCAAAATTATCGAAATAAATTTATCATGAAACCAGGGAAATTTTATCTAAATATAACTTTTTTATTCCATTGAGAAAGTTGAAAAAAAAAAAGCTGTGTTTATAAAACAAAAGATATGGAATATAACTTTATACAAAATTTTTTTTATGTAGTTGAGAGACAAAAAATTATGTTTTTAGATGATTTAATATACGATTTATTGAAAATGGTTTATTTAAATCAAATAATAATATCAAAAGAATAAAATATAATAGTTTATATATTTTATATATAACCTTATATAAAAGAATTTCTTTATGATAAGCATAAAAAATTAATGTCAATAAAAGCTATGAACCGGGGAAAATTGCTATAAATTACTTAAATATATAAAATGAAACTCCTTTAAGATAATACATATAATTATATCCACTAATTAACTAAAGCTAATCATAAAATATTCCTATATCGTTTGAATATCAGTTTTATAATCATAATTTACAACTATATAATTCATTATCGTCTATATATAATTAAATTATTTATGTACAAAGTTTATCATTAAAAAAAATTAGCAAGCAACATTAAATCCATCCAAGGAAAACTTCTGACACTCAGAATTCTCAAATTTTAGTATGAATCAAATTAACAGACATCAGAAAAAATACACTAATTTTCGCTGATTCTTTATAAAATAAAAAAAGCTAAATAAAATTATCAAGATAAAAATTCTAAAAATTTTAAATATATTATACATTTGTTAATATTGAATATTAATTGCTTCTACAGGCGCAGGGATGTTGAAAATCAATGAGAAGTTTTAAAAAACATTATATAAAAACTTAATCAGGCTTTAAAAAATGTATTATGTACAGAAAAACTATTCGAAATTACAAAGTACCCTAAAAAATGTATAAAATGTTATAAAAATATAAAGTTACAGCTATGATGATTTGAGGATCCTAAATCAACACTTAATAAAAAAAATACGGGGAAATAAAATTTTGTATAAAAAATAAATCGATCATACATTTTAGCACGTACAAGTTTATAAAAAATATATTTAAACGATTAATAAATGTATCCTAATTTTTTTAAAGACCGGCGAAGATTATACACTATTTATTAAATATGCCAAAATTTAGTGCAAAAACTAATAAATTTTACTACTATAGTTACTGTAGGAAAAACATTATATAAAATATTCAATATGATCTTGAAGCCCGTTTTGTTTTTAAACCCTTGATAGAATAGAGAAAATTACACTGTATACGAGGTTCATTGATTTTATTAAAATGATATCAAATAAAAAAAAAGAGTTTATCGTAAAATAAACTTTATTCAGCTCAAGTTTATGTATGTCTATTTTATTTATCAATTTTTAATTGTGAAACGATAAATTGAAAACATCAAAATCAATAACAGCAAGTTCAGCTACAGCTTATCAGCTGGCAGGTATTAAAAATCGACCATCCTACCATTTTAGTATCAGAATTTTCGCCGTCTCAACATATTAGCTTCTGTTTTGAGTTTTAAAGAACTCAGTTCAACTCTGCGGGGAAAAAATATAACGAATATCAGTTCACTATTTACGATTTTCAAAGACAGATTCCTAAATCAAAATCAATTTTTGGTCAAACCGTCGTTATATTAGTGAAATAATAAATAACCGCTACTCTATTCTATCTTCTATAACAAGATGAAGAGCAGATAAAGATATATACTGTCACGGATCTTCGGCGATTTATATGAACTATATAAATAAATATATAATAAGTTAATATAGAAAGATACAAGTTAAAAATCGGGACTGGGTACTCAAAAAAGTGTATAAAAAATTTTTTTTTTAATAGCCACTAATTGAGAAATTATTTTCAAAGTGTGTGATGCAAGGTTAAAGGTAGAAAGCGTATGCCGATTAGCATATAAAAATCATACTATAGACACAGAACGCACATGATAACAAGTGAGACGTAACAAGATTTATTGAATCAAAAATTATTAGTTGACGAACACAGGGGTCGATTCATAAGTTTATACGGTTATTTAAATAACAATTGACGTTGTATAATTTGTAAATTTAAATAAAATTTAAATATTGAGAGGGAACCGCTGTAATATAGGAATGAAATTTATAACGGGATTCAGATTTCAGACTTGTTTTTATGCAATGCATAAAAGTAATATCTTCACATTATAAAGAAACCTATAAATGTTATTCAGAAAGAAATAATGAGAATTTTTGAAAGCATATTTATTACTATTAATGAAACTTAATCGTTTTATTTTGTTATTATAAAAATTTTGCTTATTTGGTCAATCTGATTCTCGCATAAACAGGAGAAATCCTCGAATAAAGTAAAAAAAGCTCTCCTGGAGAAACTTAGGGATATTTTTTTTAGTCGAATATTAGTTAACCATGTTTAAAGCTTACATTATTTCCGATTCTGTAATGAGTCACAGTATTTATAAACATAAAAACATGATATAGAAATTACTCACATAAGTAACAATATGTAATTTTTTTATAATAAAATTCATATATTGCAGTCTAATCAGAAGTATATTTTAAAAGAATCGATTGATAATAATTTAAAGACATGCAGCGTTTTCAAAAACCGTAAAATTAAATATAATATTTATGTTTTAAGCAAAATATAAAAGCATTGTGAATATACACATATAATAAAAAACTAATATTATTAAACCAAAATGAGGCTGAGTAAAAAATAAAATGTAAAATATTATTGCTATATAAGATAAAATATATTTATCATCTTCTGATTCAAAAA
This sequence comes from Smittium culicis, assembly GCA_001970855.1. Lineage (NCBI taxonomy): Eukaryota > Fungi > Kickxellomycota > Harpellomycetes > Harpellales > Legeriomycetaceae > Smittium > Smittium culicis. The sequence goes on from LSSN01001820.1 coordinate 28,493, forward strand.
ATATAACCGCGAATGCATAATAATAAGAGCAAAATTTGGAAAAATTAACAGTTTCAGAGTTTATTGATTCAAAGAATACTAAATACACAAAAATTATAATTAAAAAATGTAATAAATTTCACATCTAATGACTTAGAAATATACATTGATATCTCAATGAGTGGCACTCTTGCTACTTGGAGTTCATTCAAACAGTCAGTAATTCGAGAAAATTAAATTATAGTATGTTCCAATAGTGAAATACTACAGTATTTAGGGAATTATCATAAAAGAATAGATACATATGTTTTAGTTTTGCAGACATGCAAAAATGATGATGCATTAATAATTAACATTGGGCACTATTATTTCAAAATATTTACTGATAGCCTCTAGAGTTATAATTTTGTGAGGATTATTGAATGCTAGAATAGGATATTTAGGAGGAAACCTATAAATAATTAAATTGAGGACCATAATCCTCAAAAGGGTCTTATAATGCGGATTACAACATATTTTCAACAGTATCTATGAAAGTGATCAATATAAAAATGAGAAATGACTGAGTTGAATTTTTGATTATAATTCTTTAATAAATCTTGTGTGATTTCATAACTAGAGCGTACCAGGACTTCAGAATTATTTGGTAAAAATCAATTTTATACTTGTATAATCGTATAATCGATTATAATACTAAATTCAAATAGTTTAATATATTGCATGAACCTTTAATCAATTAATATATATGAATAATTTAGTTGAGTAACTACAAATAAAGAAAAATTCGCTTTAGATAGTTAGTATATAAAATATGATTTTCAAAATGAAAATTTATGGAATGTGTCCCATAATAATATTCCACATGATATTGGAAGTTGAAATTAAAATCAAAATTAAGTAATTATAATTTTGATAGATTGATAAGGAATAAGTTTCACTCAATGAGTCTCAGATTTGATAGGCACTGCCATATAACTTCTACCAAATATTGGAATTATAAATAATTATATGGATATCAATCTCTCGGTCAGAATTTTGGCGAAAGTCCTCGGACTACGAAGATAAATTCTTAAGGTTTATATATCATATTCAATTTAGAAAATTAACTGCAGCTAGTCATATCAAAATCTACTACAAAGCTAATGGGGCATATCAAGAGTTCCCAAAAAATAAAAATACTTTTTAATAAGTCTTAAAATTTTCTGAATGATCGAAAAGTTAGTCGATATGTGTAAAGCTTCAAATTCTTTATTTTCTGTTTACAGAATTCTTGAGATTCCACCAGGAGATAAAAATTAGTCTTAGGAAGCTAATGTAGCGTGGATTTTGCCTTATGATTGACAGATTGTCGAAAAAATCTCGTCTCTGATGTATAAATTTAAATAAAAACAGTAATAAAAAAATATGATTTAGATATTTCTGCATCTAAATAAACATAATTTGAATAAATTCATATACTATTTATTATTAAATGGATATTTTATGATTAATTTAAATTATGATATTTGATTACTATTGCAATAATAGTAGACACTCAATTAAAATCAAATTGAAAATAGTTAATTATAGTGTCATTTTACGAAAATTTCAGTATTGGTAATCATGTATTTCAAGATACTCGCTTTATTAAGCAAAAATATAAATATACGGTTTGTAAAGTTCTAATGTAGAAATTAAAAATAGAAATTGAAGCTATAAATATAAAAAATATAATCAAATAATTCAGGTATATCAAAAATTAGTATATAGATTATAAATCTAATTGTTCTTTAAATAATTAGGCTATCCAGCTAAGTAAGAAAAAAACCATTATATTATCTAATGATAAATTTGATAAAATTAGGTTATTTATCACATTAAACAAATATCAAGTGTGACATTTTAAATACAACACAGCTTTTAATTCTATAAATCAGAAATTATAAACTTCAAAACCATAGTATAAAATAATTTAATTAAATTTTTTAATGTTTTAATACGAAATTAATTTGATATTATTTACTCGAAATTAAAATTTTATATACTTATTTAAATCAGATTCCAATTTTATTAAACCATAATAATAGTTAATCATATTTTTAAGAAAAATTTCTAAAATTTGTTTAAACTAGATAAAACAATAATATATCAATAAAGTAAATGAAATATAAACCCAAAGAGATAATAGTATAAAAATATCAGTATAACTTCAAAATCCACTATAATATTTTCAGACGTGTAAATAAAGATGCTTTTTCCTAATACTTACAAAGTATCATTTTATGATATTATGGAATGATATTAATAAAATTTTTTAAAAAAAAACAGTAAATTTAATAATAAACATAAATTCAATTTTTTTTCGATTAATCTTTTTAGGTACGAATGTGTGGATCTAATAGTTACTGCCGATGATTTAATGAGGAATATTGTAATTTTGTAGAGTGTTGAATATTCATTGCATAATATGGTTGTAATTCTCTATAATACTATTTTTTTTTAATATTAAATATCCTATATAAAAGGTTATTAATATAAAATATTTTTATAGTAGCGTAAAGAGCATTATTTTAATAAGAAATCTTACCTAACATAGAATTTTAAAAAAAAAATTATTAGTATAACCGATTTAATTAGAGTAGATGTATTAATTTTTTAGAAAGATTATCGAAAAAGTAGTGACAAAAGCTAAAAATTTTATAAAAAATTTGTTTAAAAAAAATACTTATATCAATAGTAAACCAAATAATTTTAAAATTTTCGGTAACCTTTCTGAAATAAAAATTTTCCTATAGTTTCAATAATTTTCTTTTTTTTATGAAAGTATTTCAAAATCTACCACATAATTTAATATTTTTGATTAATAGCAAAGTGTTAATGTAAAAAAATTATCTGCTAGCTTAACAAAGTATATTTATTCACTAAAAGCTTAAATATAAGCTTGGCACTCATGAATATTATAGGAAAATACAATTATTAGATATTCAGATATTAATGTAAAGATTGTGAATAAGAATAAATAGCTTAGATACGCTCTTCACTTGTATAAATATTATCATTGGTATTAATGAAAAAATCATAATAAAATATTAAATTTTATGTCTAGTTTAAAATGACACTATAAGTTTTTTAATATAAGTTAATATTATTCTAAAAAATTCGTTCCAGCTGTATAGATTAAAAAATTATCATAATATAAGTAAATTATATGAAATAAATATATTATAAAATATATCAACATTAAAAAATTTATATCCAAATTATCCATAAAGCAAAATAAATCATAATTGAAAAATGGCAGATAAAAATGAACTAATTCCCAAAATAAAGCGAAGATAATATTTCAAAAATCAAGAATTATTTTAAAAGTAGCTAAAAATTTCCTAAAATTAATAAAAAACAATATATTCGATATATTAAAATTAGTATTATACAAGATTAAACAATTATTATGTCTATTGGTATAATAATAATCAAGAAATGTGATTAATTTCATATCTTTTTAACGAAATTAAAGAAATTTTATCAAGTTCTGTATTAAATAATCTTCTAGAATGATAAAAATAAGTTATCATTTAATTTAAATAAATAAATCATTAAAAAATTTTAAATCCAGTTTAAAGGAATTGAATTTAATATATTATACCTTTCGCTGTCAAAATATCCTTAAACTCGCGTTAAAATATATAAATTTGAATTTAGATAGTCACATTCAGATTTTATACTATTATAAATGATGTAATGTATCTATAAGGGGTTTCTCTCAATATTAGTAAATTAAATAAATATTAACTTATAATCAATATTAGAATACTGATAAAAATAGTCTTTAAGGAATTTTTTTATATAATCCAACCAATTTAATTATTATAAAAGTACGATTACAGTGATACCCTGTCAGAGGTAGTAAAAATTTCTTCCATTTATATAATATAAAATTAAGCAAATAAATTTAAATGAGAAAATTATTTAAAACTAAATTAATGAATAGTTTAATTATAGAATTTGTTAGCTATTAATTTGAAATGCTACTGAATTGAATTATTAAATTTTGTGTATTTACAAGAGTATAAAAAACTATAAAACTAATCCCGTATAGTTACAAAAAAGCGAACGATCCTGAGATAAAATAAGAAAATCTCAACTATTTTACTCATGCTTAAAAATTTATAAAAACAATCGTATTTGGGTTAAAAATCGACAAATAGATTAATTATAAACATTTATTATATTTAAACCATGTTTAATATATCACTATATGCAACGCTTTGGTGAAAAATGATTTTATTTGATTAATTCTAAGTTTTTGATAATTAATTTATCAAGTATTAATGAGTTTATGGATTATGATAGCTATGATTATTTATCGCAAAATTTTCATTTATCAAGGAAAATTTATATTTATATAGGCACCCATTCGATTTTTAATGATAATTGTAATTTTGGATACTTTTTATAAAATAGCTACGACGGTATTGCGTTAAGAAGAATTAAAATTCATTTAGTTTTATGTTATTTTATAGAAATTTAAATAAATAAAGAACATAAAAAAATGAAGGTTTTATTGAATTATTTCTTAAAAGAACGTTGGTAATAATTTATTATTATGGAATAATATATTCGTAGTGGTATTATCTGGAGACTGAGAGCGAAAAGGATTATAATAGATATTGATACATGTTGAAACACATTGCACAGCAATTAATTTAACTATAGCGAAAAAGCAAGCGTAAAAGCATAGCATAGAATTGAATATATCTTGAATAAAGGTTCTTTTTATAGATTATCTACGAGGCATTACGATTTCTATTCTAAATATTAGATAAAAAAAGTCAATTGGATTTTTGGGATGAATAATACAAAGCTTCAACAAATTCATAGAGAAATTAATTATATACTAGGATATCGGTCATCTTTGGCAATTGTAATGAACAAAAAATGAATTATATATTGTATAAATAGCTTCAAAAACCAATAAAACTATATCTATAATTCCATGTTAGAGTGAATATATTATCTTAGGTACGGTTAGTTGAAATTGGATAAAAATAGTTGCAGTAGTAACTGCCAATTGAACATCAAAATTAAGCTCTTAATAATGAACTATTACCGGTCTAACTAAAGTAAATATATCAGTTTGAAAGTGCTTTTTATATAAATAATAATATGAACAGGTCTATCTTTAAGAATTTGCGTTCTGTTACTAAATAAAGCGCTATGTCTAAATGAATAAATAATTCACCGAGAATTTGAAGAATACCTCAATTATTGATAAAAAGTTCGCTATATTTCTAAAAAAAAGTTTTTGTTCTCTTCGTCAAAGTAAAAATAAATTATAATGTCGGGAGAAATAATTTAGTGACTTTTTTATTTGGAAAAGCTCATAATACTCAAAAAAACTACTTATAAAAAACAAAGCAACTACAAGGTAAAAAACTGGAACTAATAATTAGAAGTTTTAGAATAAAAACTTTTCAAGTTTAGCGAAACTTAACGCTAATCACTAGGTAATAAATATTTTTAAGCGCGATGAAATATTATCAATTGTGTAAAATCTCAACAACAATTAAATAATGTTGATCACACGAATTAAAAAATATAAGAAGAATGGCGCATTTTCCTTAACAAAGGGATTTGATTTAGAGTAAATGCTAAATTCCATTATTCGTCTCAACTTTTCATAAATTATTATTTGATTGGCCAATAAATAGAAATGTCTAACAAATGTAATATTTTCTGCCGGATTTAATTTTATAATTAAGCTGACTATATCACCCAATTATTAGTAGCTAAAAAAACTTAAATATTTACGAAAAGATTGGCTTATGAATATAACAGCCTTTTAATACTGTATTAAAACAATTATAAAATATTTGTTAAAACCATAAATCCCATTATTTTATCATGATTCCTATCAGTTATTGACGTTACATACGAGTTTATTTGTGTAAAGTACCATAGACTTATTTTATTTGTACCGAAAGTTCCTTTAGCATATTTTTCATAAGTTTTCTATGTAATAATTTTAAAACAGTTTATATCAAATAATATACTTTTTGAGGGGAAATCCGAAATATATGGAATGATGTTCAGTTTTTAGTATGCTTAAGCCTAAATGAAGTTATTCAAGAGAAAATCGAAATATAAACGATACTCAATACTTTTAATGAAAGATCGATTTATAGCGAATTAATCGTAAATTAAGTGTAAAAATAGACGCAAGTTATATGGACAGCAAGATATATAAACTATAGCTATTGGAAAAAAGAAAAGCTCTTGAGTAAGATAAAAATCAACTTTATTTCAATTCAAAAATATAAAATTCTATCACAAAAAAGCTTTGGTTGATTATTAAAAATTGAGCTAATTCTAATGGGTTATTCGCAGGTATTATTTTTAACATGCTATAAAATTTTTGATTGAAATATGGTATTAATTGCAGCCGATGATAAGAATTGGTAGCCATATAATCTAATTTTCAGCAATAATAATAAATTGAAAAATAACCAATCGAGCGGAATGAGGCTTATTTTATACATGGTATATAGATAACAGATGCAATTATTTAAACGATAAAAAAATCAAAATCTAGTTATGAAATTTAATTGAGGTTTAACCTTTTTTTAAAATGTGTAAATCTGCGTTATTAGTGAATAACCGCATTATAAAAAAATCGAATTATAAAATTTGAAGAGTTAGAATCACCACATTCAGATACTATTTAAGAAAGAAGACTATAATAGCATTCCACTAAAATCATACAATCCATTGTTACTAGAATAATCAAAAAAGAAGTATTAAGAGGGACAATTAATGATAATTAATTTTTAATAAAAGAAATTGCTTCGTATTGGGAAATATAGACAACCAATCATTAAAAAAGCTTATTGAAATAATATGAGATATATTTTTAAAATTGTAAAAAAAATTTCACCGATATTCGAACAAGCCTTGCCTTATATTATCGAATTAATTAATAAATAAAAGTTTTTTGGGGCTTATTTTTATAAAAATTTTAATTGTTTAAAATATTTACATACAGCCCATTCTTTAATATAAACCCACTACAGCCAAAAATAATCGTAATAGAATGAAATACAATCAAGCTTCACAAAAAAAATTTTTTTTATAAAAATATATAATAATACAGCCAATAGTTTTGAAAAAAAATCATTTTGTTATAATACATTTTAAATAAAAAATTAGTGCTAAATAATTAGGACTCTAATTAGGCAAAATAAGAATTAAATCATCATCTATCTTGATTGTCAGATTTTAGCATAAAAGTAAAAAACTATAAGTACCTAAAAATTGGACATATTCAAAGAGAAAAAATAAGAAATAAAAAACGGAAAGAAATTAAAATTATAATTTAACTAGTATGGAATATTAGTTATTAAAGAAGGTATAGATATTTTAAAGCATATTAAATGTGTCAACGGTAAAAAAATCGAATATTAATTACATTCACAATATAAATTTTATTAACTCTATTTTATATTATTCGAAAGTGAAAATAACTGATTACTATACATAATACATTATTTTTATTCTACCTATAATAGTTTATTAATCTGTCAAATCATTTATTCAAAAACATTTAAAAAAATTTCATATTATATTACAAGAAATTCTCAAGAGAAACAGTTCATTTAATCTCCGAATTAGCATATATCATAACTTCGAACGAAATATATTTATTTTCTTAACAGTAAGCATATTTAATGATATACGCAGATTCGATTTTTAAATCCAAGTATGACAGTTTAACTAGAAATATTAATCGAAAAAGCTCCGTTCCTCAAAAAAATCTCGCATATCGAAAGTAAGTCAAATAAATAGATTTTTGAGTTTCTAGGGTTATGTACCAAAATTCAAATTAATATTAAGGTGATAGGTAAAATAAAGCAAGACAAAGTTGACGAAATTATGATTATATTTTCATTAAATTTTGAAAACTTAGATATTAATGATGAAACTAATTTATGATATAAAATATGAACTTAATTCATAACAAAGGGTACTATGTAAAATAATTCACAAATGTCAGGTTAAACTGTCGTTGATGGTGTGCACGGAATATGAATAAATTAGTATTTATTTCTTAATAAATTCTGACTTTAAGATTAGATTAGTGAAAACACAAGCTTATTTTTAAAATATAAGCATCATTATTATAATATTTTATTATTTGATACAAGTTCAACAAAATCTGATATTTAAACCAAATATTAAAACACGTAGATAAAATATAACAAACCTAGTATTAAAGAAAAAAATTAAAATTATCCACGTGAAATAAACAGTTTATATTATTCAATTTTAAACAGGAATACTGAAAATAAAGTTTTTTTAATAAATTGGGATTATGTGATGACAATCATTATTTATTTATATACTATCATCAATAAATCCAGTTTAAAAGTAGTGATCATCTCCAGTAGAAAACTAAGTACTTACAAAATTTTTTATTATATATAAAAATCAAATAAAAAAAATACACTTGTTCATATGGAGGGTTATCAAATATAAATAAAGCCATAATTAGTGTTTCTAAATTAATTTGGCTGTTACTATAAGATATGCGAGTAAAATAGTCCGTGACGTAATAAAAGCAAAAAAGTTAGTATATTCATAAAAAAAAATGAAATAAAGAACGCAATAAAATAAAAAAATAATAAAATAATAAAACAAAAAATAAGTAAATAGTAGTAAAGTACACAAAAAAGACAAAAAAATATTAAAGAACACAAAAAAGTAAAAAAATAGTAAAGTACGCATTACAGGCAAAAAAATAATAAAGAATGCAAAAAAGTCAAAAAATATAGAATACTTTCAAACTCGGCTATGGCTCAATGGTTAATTAGATATATATATAATTGAACCGATTTTGAAAATTTTAAACTTTTGATAAAAAATGGCTTGAAGTTACAGATTTTTTGACAGTTACAATTATTGATGAAGCTTGTAGCAAAGCCAATGCTAATAATGATGAAAAAATATTAAACCAATCAGTTAATCTTATAGATTGAGAGTGATTAAATGCTATAAAACATAATGTAAAATGTAATCTTGAGAATAAATAAATGCTAATTTATTAAATAAATATTATAATCACATTGATATGAATATCAACAATCAACAGGTTAATTAGTATCGCAATAAAAACTATTTTAAGACACATAAAGCAAAGCGGTTAGATGATAATAAATGAAAAGATATAAATACGCGCCAGAAGAAAAGTTTAAGAAAATTTTGCATTTTTAAGATTTTTGTTCCTAAGATTAATTCCACATTTTTATATAGTTAGGTCTTATTTTATTTTAGAATAGTTAGTTATATAGTAGTACAAGAAATATTTTTGGAAAGACATAAGCAGCCTGGACTAATAAGAATTAGATACATAAATTATTAATTTAATTACAATTAAAAATTAGTTTTAAATGTTATTGAGCTGTATTTGTTTTAGGTATCAGACAAGAAAAACTTCGAAGAATATTTTCATAATGCATCAATCAGAAATAAAATTACGTCAAAAGAATCAATTATCTAAAACTCATCAGTAAAGTAAGTTAAAATTTGCTGTTCTGAAAAAAATCATTAATTAATTAATTATTTCAAAATAATATATAGGATCTCTAGACATTACAAAAATCTGATTACTGGAACGATATAACCAATTTTCTTAGCGAAATGTCGTAACAGAGCACTCGAATCTGAAAATTAAATTTAATTATGGCTATTTTTTTTTCTGTCATTAAATTTTTATTTACGTACTTTTTAGGAATATAAATTATGTCTGCTCCTTAAGATAAAAACCATCGCCTACCGAATGTACCAGTATCAAACGACTGACCCGAGATCCATAAGACCAGAATATTAGCTAATATTTATGTAAAAATTTAGGTAATTTATTAAACCGACTAAAATTTGATTTAATATTTTTATAGGTACCTGAACTCACCGAGATAGTTTATTGCAATAATATCTGTAAAAATATCATAGGAGATATTTAAATTTGTCAGAACAAACAAAAAAATAACCTACTTCAAGATATATATGTGGAGGGTTCTCCTGTTCCAATGACGGCCTTCTGCGTAATACTATGCACTCCTTGGAACCATCAGTCTCCTTGAATGTTTTGTAAGAATCAGTGAGATCTTTATTAATATTTTCTTTAGTCATAGTAAATAGAAATGTTTTTTTTTGTTCTTTTATTATTAATATTAATATTATATTTTTTTTTAGATTATATAATTTTTTTTGTAAATTTATAATTTGGTTTTATGAGGTTTAATAATTAAAATTGGTTTGAGTAAAAAATGTAGTGAAATAAAAAAAAAAAAGCTTGGTTGAGTTTTAATTAACTATTACAGTAAATTATTTGTTGTATTAATGAGGTTTAATATAATTTTTAAATTTATTAATGTTTGTCTAGATATTGAATTAGTAATGAATTCTTTTATTTTAAAAAATTTGGTACTTTTTTTCTAACCGTCAGAATATTATGGCTATTTAAAGTTTTATTTCCCTTTTAAGTCTTGATATTTTTGAACCTAGTAGTCGTATTATTTATTTATTTTTTATCACTATAAGCTAAGCATAAATAATTTGCATTCGTTTTATTGATGATCTGCACATTGTTAGTTAGCAGTATACATTTTATAAGTAGTGGATTTCTAATATTTTGTAGACATTATTTGCAAATCCACCAATTAAATTTTATTTAGTTTAAAATAAGCCCAAATTATTCTGTATTACTGTTCTGTTGCTTTATTAAGAGCGCAAAGATTTACAAATAAATACTAGCTTGAGCTTCATCTGGAAGTTCTTGTTCAGAACTTCCACATATATACTTAATCAACGCTGATCATATACAAACATGTTGATTAAAATTTTAAACTAAGGAGTGTGATTATTTTAATATGCGGAAAAATTAGCACTGCTAAAATTAGCTATTCACAAGCTTAAAATAAATAATCTTAACACCATTTATTTAATGATTTAATCATACAATGAAAATATAGTTCATGATCCTAAGATAACTGTCAAATTTAAACAAAAAAAAATACAACAAAAATATTATAAAAGTGAGCTATAATCGGAAATATTCATACTTCCGATATAAATAATCAAAAACAACATGTAAATATCATATAAACTATAATACCCGAATATTAAAAAAAACATACAAACTCGAAAACAACGGCCAAACTTATATCATACTCAAATCGTTACCAACTCCCAATAATTAACTAAAATCAAATTCGAAAACATCCAAAAACAAATCATTCGTTCAAATCCCGGAAAAATAACCAAAAAAAAAACTGTCTAATATATCGATGAATCAACACACTAGCCAACGCAAAAATATAACCACAATATACGCCTTTTCCAAAATAAAATACAGCTACCTAATCAATATAAACTCAAACATTTAATAACTCGCTAAACACAACGATCTACACAATTCACAATAAATACCGCTATTAAAACCCGAAAATTATCAAGATCTCAAGCCCTTAAGCTTCCCTGAACTCGATCATGGCCAAGATTTATACATAACTATACCATTTCTACACCTACACAACTGTAACTAAGATCAATTTTTTCACCGACTCTAGACCAACTCTACCATCAACTCAAGAATATATATAATCATGATTTACAGTTATGCTACCCAAAATTCAGACCATCTGTACCATAACTAAACCCGAAAAAGAAACACCTAATCGACTCGCAACAAAACTAAATACTCTATGCCTACTCCTCGACTAAACAAAAAATAATCATCCCCACTACAGCAGTAGATTAAAACCAAATATATCCCAAATAAACCAAAACCCTACTCATAATCTATCTCAACTCAACCCCAACCCCAACGGAAAAAAAAACGACCCCATACTAAACCACCAAATATATACCAAATATAAACCAATTCTACACAAAAACTACACTAGCACAGCTATTACTTAGAACCTAGAAAATAACTACTAAACCCCAAATCTTCATCTAATAGACATCAAGGAAAATCATACTCAACTCCAATTATACTTGTATATTTCAAGATCTCTAACCAAGCACTACCAAATCCTACCATAAAATAAACCTATCCCGAGCAAAAATAGATAACCTATAAAACAAGTAACTTTTAACCCACACTACACCAAATTTAACCTAACTCTACAAAAAAATAACCTAACTTAAACTCAACTCAACTCAACACCAAGTCTACACAAACAATATAACAACTTATACTCAACTCAACTCCAGCTAAACGCTAGCTCAACACTGATATTATTACAACTCTACACCATCTCAATCTATTCGCAAATACAAAACCGAAGTCAACTCGATCTTACTTCTACCACATCAGAAATCAAACGCATCCACCTACGAATTTACCAACTCTACATCTAATAAATGCCAATAATACACAAAATCTACAAAATATCAAACATAATTCATCCTCATCTAATTCCAAATACGTCTACATACGGAACCTCCAAAAAACTCCCGTTTAACACATAAATTAAATCATCATTAATCCGGTTCATCTCCAACATTAGACATACTATATTACTACTAATACCCATCTCGAACCATACGAACCCAAACTCATCGCCTAATCAACATATTCTTAATACCAAATCAACCCCAAAAATTCTCATAATCAGCACCTGAAATAATCCAAAGCTATACCAGCTAAATAACATCAATAAAGCTACTATGCCCAAACTAAACCTAAAATAATCCCAAATCTTTCCAACTCAGCAACAAAAATATTTCTAAATAACATCTGTAATAAACCCAAAGCTACACCAAATCATCAACATCACTATATCTACTCTAAAAAAATTTAAAATCATCTCAAAGCATTCTCAACTCGTCCACACATCATCCAAAACATCTCAATTACTCTGCTCTACTCAACTAAAATCAAAATCAAACCCAAATCAGCGCAATAAAAACTCAATACAACGCGCCTCATCCCCAACTTTACTCCGAAATATCAACCAACTCAGCCATACCACTTCAAATAAATTATAACTAAACATAACCAAGGCAAAAACAACTCTACACCAACTCAATCCCAGCCCAACCTCATATCAACCCAAATTCAACCTCACAAAAAAAATTTTACAACCACTTACGAATCCACATCTATACACCCATTCATTCTTTACGCGGCCTCAACGCAATCCCATTTCAGCAACAAAATCAACTCAACACTACACAACCTCAACAAAACCCAAAAAAATCGCCAACTATACTCAAATGCAACCTGGGCTCATCATCAAA
>LSSN01001822.1:0-10101 GCA_001970855.1 Smittium culicis
GTAAGTTATACTAGTTAAAAAGAGTGATGATTGGCTAAGCTGAAATTGTATGAACATAGTTTTATAGTATTTTGTAGTATATTATTTTATCTATTATTATTCAATAAGCATTGTCTAAGGGCATCGGAGTATCTGATGAATTGCACACAATAAATTTTAAATAAAAATACAGATAAAAGTTAAATTGCAGCAAAGATTTGAATAATACTAATTCCGACAGTCAAGCGGATAAATATCAATTGATTCATCTGTTAGGAATTTATTGTAGAAGACATCAAATCGCGACACTAGTGCATATTAGGAGCTCTATACGAAGAATACACTTTGTTGCAATTTATAATTATTGGACTGATTATTTTAAAATTAAAATTATTATTGGCGAAATTGGCAAGGTATTTACATTACTCATAAAATTTTGAAATTGTCATTTGCTAAAAAAAAAATACTAGATTTTACTTACTGGGTAATTATTAAATATGAAATTTTACACCCTAAAAGTCTGTATAAAGTTCTCTCTTCGTAAAGAACCTACCAAATAGAAAAATTGAAATTCCATCTAATTCTGTCAATAGCATAAAAAATTAATGAATATTCATGCCAATAAAAAAAAACTACAGCCTATCACTTTCTTCATTCAGAATCTTCCATTTAGGGGATATTTGAAGATGCCTTTCAGGAGTGGCTGGCTTTTTTTGAGCCGCGAGAATTAGCCAATAATATACAATTAAAATAATAAATAAATATAGCCTCATAGCAAACTCTTTGATATGTTTAGAGCTCATCCAATAATGAACGGTTTTTGCACGATTTAGCTAATTATTCTTTTATTTAAAAAGCGAAAGAGTGTTGGCCCCCGAAAGGGTTAAATACAACATTTTAAAAAATGTAATACCCCTGAACACGCTAAAAAAATGTGATCATGATCTGTGTAAACGTTGATTGAAATTGCCATAATACGCAGATTAGTATACTATTGTCTATAATAGTAAATAAGAAGGACTTGACAAAATATATATTTCAAATATATACTTATTAATCGAATACTCTCATTCTTTGGTAATCGCAGTTTCATAAACACCTCGCTAATCCACCAATGAGATTTCTTTCTCCTTATTTTCGCGTTTTAAATGAGTATTTTAAAATTTAAATTGCTCCGAGAAATGTCAGAGTCTAGAATGAGACCAAATTAGATATAAATTTTAAATAAATTAAAAATATCAGATACAATAAAAAAGGAAAAATTAAGCGTTTATAACTTTTATATGTATAGCCTATTTCACAATATATAATAAACATATTAAAAGATAATTCAGCTACTACCTTGCAGAATTTTTTTAGTTAGTTTTTTGCTAGTGGTAGTCGCTTTATTTTTATTTTCTCCTCGTAGCGCAATAGAACCAATAATCTTGCTATTTTCGGCGCTAAAATATTTACAAGAGATTATTTTAATTCATTTTATTATACAAAGATTACATATCGCACTCGAAGTTGATGTAATAAATGGAAAGACAGCCTGTATGATCTAGTTTTAATATAATATACTTTAGTATAAACCAGTAAAAACAAATGGTATTTCACACAGTATATTATTTTAATGTTTTTAGCATTTTCTTGTACAGTTTTCATTTTTTGAATCACCAAAACTAGCAGATCTAAAGCCACGCATATAAATCAATACGCCATTTCAAACCGAATTTGATTTAATATAATTTGTATTCAATAAATACTAACCCATAAATTACCGAACCGATTATAATACTACATATAATTTATGATCCACTCCCCCTCCCCAGAAAGCGCTAAAAATGAGGTGAAAAATAAATTGGAGAAATGATTATTTAATTACTTGTGTGTAGCACAAATAAATATGCTAAATTAATCAATTTAAACATAAAAAAAACATCGGACCTTTTTAGTAGCAAGCTCAAGCATCAATAAAACTGTTTAAAATTTCTTTTTTACTAATTTAATTAAAGCTCTTTAAGAATTGTTTGAATTTTTTAGTTTCTATTCTTAGCTGTTATATACCAGTATAGTAAATATACTTTAGCTTGAAATAAAATATACTATTAAAATTGGTAATCGTACAACTCTGTAATTTGATTCAAATAATAAGTAGGCACAATTAATAACAAAAGTATAAAAAATATCAAAAATGAGCAAAGATCTATAATTTTTCTTTGAATTTTTTATTTTGAGGGAGGGGGGGTAAGACTTATAGAATATGTTTAAATATATAAATCTGTACAAGATCTAAACGTACATAAAGCAGTATTCTGGTGGTATACCATTATTCATTCATAAAACACCTTATTTTTAAAAGTTGTGGTTTTTTTGTATAAAATTTTGTCTATATAATCGAAACTTATACATTTCATACAGAACAGTACTAATCAAAAAATAATCATTTTAGAAAAAAAAAAGCTTTAGAAATTCAGTTCAGACTAATTAAAAATAGTTTAAAAATGTATTACCACGATTTTTTTAGAATTTAATTATTTTTAATCAAGATTATTATATTTATGATAAATATCAGCTTATTCAAAATTGTCTATTTAAATGTTTAAAGAATCTCAAATCTGGAAATACACTAACCGCTTTTAATGGTTCACTTTTAATTTCGTATCCATACTTGTAGTAGCTTTGAAAATGAATATATTGAAATATTTAAATACCTTTAGCTATTAAAAAATATAACAAACTAACTAAATTTAAAACTTAAATAAAAAAGTCATTTTAAACTTTATTTTATTTTATTTTAAACTATAAAACATATTTTTTTTAGAAATGTATAAATTAATCATATAAAGTATTCCATTTATTATCCATAATCTATATCAGCCTAGCTATATTTTTTCGCGATAGTCTGTATAGAGGTATATAGCTTTGCTTTATTACGTTTTTGTACACTTTTTCTAAAGGTTAAAAAACAAAATAACAATAGCAACAATCTAATTTTTGTAATAATTTACTATTGCATGATAAATATCAAATGTATCAGTCTAAATACTATTATATAGCTTTACTACGGTTCTTTTTATAGAATATTTAATGTGATTTTATGGGTAGAAATGTAACCTGGAAGACTAAATATATACTATTGAATCAGATAAAAGCATTTCATGCAATAAAATCACTTTTCAAATCTGTTATTATCGCACATTTTAGCTAGCAGTGACATTTTTGTTTCTTAGGCATCAGTAATACTAAATAGATTGCTACATAGCAAATTTTAAATTATCTTGGCTTCTAGATAGCTAAAGGCTAGTAATGTATTCTATAAAAGCTCTATTTTTCAAACTAATTTTAAAAAAGCTATTTGAAATACGAGTTTACCCAACATAATAGATTTACTAATAAATATTGATTTGCAAAGAATTAGCAAACATTTTTGATTAGCTATAAAAGAAAATAATATAGTTTATAAATAGGTTCTGTGATAAAAAACGAATAATACTAGTAAAATTTGAATAAAAAAATGGTTTTGAAGTTGCATTATTCAATAGTAATATTTATTTTCAGATTTCCTAGTAAATTAAGAAAAATAAGAGTCGTAAACGTAAAAAAAAAATGAAGAGAAAAAACTAGGTTAAGAGTGTTTATTATTACTTTACATTATTTACTATCAATCAATAAGGATTTCGAGGTTTTTGTCCTCTTGGCCTTCCTCTATTATTATAATTATTGACGAAGGGTTCATTGTTGTTTCTTCCATTAAATCCAAAATTTGAATTTTGATTGCTAGAATCATTGTTACCAAAGTTAGGGTTGATTATATGTGGCGCTTTGTTCCCATTTTGATTGAACGGAGGGCGGAATTGGTTGTGATTCGTATTTTGAGAATTAAAATTTGGGTTAATCGTAGTGTTATTTGGTGGAAAATTTGGGGGTATATTCCTGTTCAATCCTTGGAAATTACCTTGGCCTGGCAAATTTAAAGGTTTGATATTTCCATTATGATTATTTAGGTTGTTGCCTATAGATCCAGGAGGGGTATCAATGTGATTTTCCAAAAAGTTTCCGTTGTTTTGAGGTCTAAAAATCGGAAGATGATGAGGATGAATTGGAGGAGGTGGTGGCATCGGAGGCATATGACTTAGGTGAGGCGGATGTAGCATATTACGATCTGGGATTATGTTTGCGGAAGATATATTGTCACTCTTTTGAGTTGATAAAATAGGATTGCCAAGCCCAGGGAGAAGAGCTTGATCTTGGGAATTACTGTTATTATTTATATTGAATGGCCTGTTGTCTAAATTTACACCCAAGGGCAGATTAGCATGTGGTAACGAATGAAGTTTATGTGAACTATCATTTGCAGTTCCTGATGATATTCCAGGAAGTACATTATGTAATAGCGAATCCTTGCTTAAACCCGTATCTTTTTTCATATCATGCTCCGAAATTCTTAGCAATGAAGAGCTTTGGCTCATATCCTGATCTGAATTTCCACAATGACCTTGCATAGTTTTTGATGACGAGGATGAATGTAGGAGCGAAGATGCATTAATTGCACCTGGTGGTAATGGTGGTTTAACTCCAAGCTCAGTTTTTTCTAGACAATCGCCTGGTCTTGATCTAGCCCAAAAACGAGTTGTATGGTCATTGCTTCCTGAAGCAAGTAAGTGGCCAATGGGGTGCCAGTCGATTGACCATACATAAGATTCATGAGCTGTCGGGATTAAATGAACGTAGTCTTTTGCTGACACATCCCACATCATCAACGAGCCTTCAGACCCACCTGAAGCAAAAATATTTTCGTGAACAGGGTGCCATGCAACCGCTAATTATAAAGTAAAAAAAAATTAGTATATGGTAAAAAAAAAATAAAAAGATAGACAATAAGAATAACTGTGCGAGTACATGTAACTTCTTTAGGTATTCCTCTAAATGAACGTAAATGATCCATTTTCCTTATATCAAAAATTTGAATATTTGAGTCTCGGGAACCAGATAGTAGCCACCAACCATTTTTATTCCATTCAAGGCCCAGTATTGTATTGTTATGGCCATGTAGTGTATTTAAGCATTGCCTGGTTCTTGGATCCCAAAGCTTAACTAAATTATCTTTGGAGCCTGAAGCAATAAGGCCTAATCGATGATGCCAATCAACGCATTTTACATCCCATCCATGACCTAAGAGAAAAGAAGTCAAAAAATTAAATTAAAATAAAATTCAAGTCGAAAAAAACATAAGCTTATATAATAATTATACCTTTAAGGGCTACTTCCTCCAAGCCTTCATTAAAATCCCAAATTTTTATTGTGCTATCATCGGATGCGGTAACAAACTTCAAATCAGAGGGACTAAAACTAAACAAATATTATTAAAATTTTAGATATGCTATTCGCTTTTTCGAGAAGTAATTTTGATTTTTTCATAAAATATGATATAAATACCTAATGTCTCTAATAGCTTCTTTATGAGCTTGAATTATTTTTACATTGTTCATATTAGGCTGCCAGTATTTGATCACGCCACCCTGATCTCCGCTGACTAACCATTGAGAATCGTGGCTCCATTCCATTCCTCTTATCGCAGTATCATGAGCTTGCATAATAGTTTCAAAGTTAAAAGTTAAGCCATTCCATAAAGTAAATTCTCCACTAGAAGAACCTGTTAATATGCGTCTACCATCGGGGGTCCACTAAAATAAAAGCATGATATGATTAAAGCAAATTTCGTACTTGTATGAGATAAAAGACTTACTCTAACTACATTCACAGGGCAGCGAATTTTGTTTTGGGCTTGCTGAACAAATCGTGTAGTGACTCCATAAATTCCTTTACTTTTGTTGAAGATGGGGACCTCTAGCTAAATAATTAATATTGAATAAAACAATATAACTCGGTTTCATGTCGCTTTAAAAATTTTCATAGGTATTTTGTTTTCTTTATAGAGAAAAATTTGAAATTAGAGTAATTTTTTACATCGATTATATAACTGGGATCGGGCTTCATAAATCGATTTTGCACATCAATGTAAGAATTTCGGGACTAATAATAATAAAAAATATAGAACCAGCATAAATAAAAAAGCTATAAAATAAATATTAAATCCCAATTAAAACAATTTTTGATAAATACCTCGATTCCCCTAACAATAGAGCCGTAATAATCCACAGTTCTACGCTGCAGATGTTTTCTCATTCTTTTCCCATCGAATCCATCATCATTATTCTGATCGAACTGATCTCTGAAAATAATATGTAAGTTTGATGTTTATATTCTAGCCTAATAGGATATATTCTAAATAAATAAATAAATAAATAATAACGATTTACCTGTTTTCATTTTTTCCTCGCAATGCAGCGGTTCCGCCTTCAAAGTTTGATTGATTCATATATCTATTTTACTCATATGAATGTAAACCCAACTACAATATTATTCATGAAAAAAGCGAATTAGATATTAACGGTTTTACTTTATTGCAAACAGAAAAGATATTAATCTAATGTATAATTAACTAATATAAGCATACTTCCATACTTGCGCTTAAACATTACTGGCTTAAAATAAAGCTAAAATTCACTGATTGGCTTAAACATTTGGCATTATAGTATCATATCCCATAAAAATATTTTAGGAATTGATCAAATCAGGTCGCTAATAGTACACAGAATAACATATTCGATTTATATATTAGCCGATCATTGGCTATTTCATCAGAAAAATTCTAAATAAATAATTTATCATAATTTAATATGGTGAGCTTACCCAAGCTATTTAATCCTGCTTATGTTTACTTTACAATATTTGAACACAGCGACATATCAGTTTTTTTAATTTTTTTTTTTTTTTTCGCTTTTAAAAAAAATAGTCTCAATTATGAATGTATACTAACTTGGTAGAATTAATAATTTTCTCCGATTTTAATTTTTTGCACAATTTTTGGTAAAAATTTGCTTGTTGTTTGATTGTTCAGAGTTATAGTATCGAAGTAAGTATTCATTTAATTAGTAACAGATTTATAGTTTAAATGAAAGTGAAAATGGTAATTCAAACCGAATTAAAAGAGATGCTAGCCTAATAAATTAAAGGGCATTATCAAAAAAAAAAAAAGTTGAAATGAATAGAACAAAAATAAAGGAATTTAAAAGATATCTTTGTAAAAATATTTATTCAGATAATTTTTCTGTCTTGATTGGGTTGTTTTTCCTCGGCTTTTGTAGTGTATTTATTCCAGTATATAACATAAACAATTATTCATACAAAAAAACTCCCAACGCTTTTGCTGCGGATTTATTCCAGCCAATAAAATATCTATTGATACAGACAAACAAGATAAAGCTACCCCCGCAAATTTATTCCAACCAGAAAAATAAACAATTATTCATACAAAAATACCCAATGCTGTTACTGCGGATTTTTCCTTGTTAGCTTTTATTCCATATTATAATATTTATTATAGCCTTAACCATTCCTATGTTTTACATGTGGTTTCCACCGACTTATAGCACATAAATAGTTCCAGCTTTCCCTAGCTTTCTGATTTCTTCATCTGAGAACAATTGTCTTCTGTTTTCTAGCCTTAGTTTTAGCTTTAAGTCTTAATGTTAATCTTATTTTAAATAAATATTACATTATTTTGCCTGAAAAAGTAAGACTTGGTTTATTCCTATCTTACCTTTATTTTATACCTTCTTTCTTATTCCTTCTCTTCTTATTCTTGACATTTTCACAAAATAGTGGGCGATTTGATTATATTCACAAAAAAAAAAGATATTTATCAGAATATGATAGAAAAAATGAGTTTCGTGGTAAATGAAACTCGAAAAAAATAAAATAATATTTGAAGAGTATAATAAATAGTGTATAGTGGAGTTATGTAATAAATGAGCAGGGGTAATCTTTATTGATTTCGCCAAACTATTCCATTAGTGAGTATAAATAGCAGTAATCGAGATTAGACCAACGAGTGAACATTCGAAATTGGTAGCATAAAAGTCATGTATCTAATTTATATCGGATAAAAAGCTATACATACCAAAAATAGATATTTTTGGCTAGCCTGTTATTATTTTGAGGATAAGTGCCGCAGGAAGTTTATTAAAGTTTATTTATTAATAAGGATGGCAATTGTTGTCAGATAATGTATAAAAAACTATGAGGAAATTAGGCTATTTATTTGTTTTGGTAAAACTTCAAAACACAACTTAAACAAAGATAATAAGTATTAACATTAATAGATGCCAAGGGCAATCATTAATAGAAAAATTCAATGCTAATTATTCGTTATTTTATAGGGATTTTCAAAGGGGAAAATCCCCAACAGAAAATTCAAGGGGTAAGAGTAACCAATAATGACATAGCCAAACAACTTTAATGTTGGTATAAATGCACGAGTCTTGTTTTAATTGATTTTATAGAGCAGTTCAATTAATAAAATTACGTTCGCTGATAAAAAAAATTTAATAAATACTAATAATAAAGTTTTTTTAACTAAAATTATTCGTGCTTTAAGCATGACTGTTTTTGAAAAATTATGTAGTGCTATTGAAAGTGATTTTATTGCATAATGAAAAATTAGGGATATAATATCCTATGTCGATAAAAAATTTTTTTCTTTTAAATAGATTAAGTACTTAGTATACCACAATTAAATAAAATATAATTAGATATTAAAATAACTACCCGAAAAAATCATTAAAAATTAATTTCTATACATTTTAAATAATTATATTTATCATGAATTGAAATTTGAATTAATAATTTTTATCTCTTAATAATAGTTCAAGATCAGCCTATCAATTTTGAATAAATGATGTTTAAAAGTTGAGAAATTTTGCATAATGATAGTATTGAATTTAAAATAGAGTTAAATGACAGTATCTAAGGAATGTGCTAGCTCTTTTAATAAACATAATATTACAATAAATTAATTTGGAAATATAATTTAAAATTATTGATTCAGATTAATACGTATATCTAGAGTCGGAAAAATTAAATATATATGTGGTTTATCAATTTTTCTCTATACCTACCTTATTGATATAAGTGAAATTTTTTCAAATTAATTATATTACCTAGTTATACTATCTTTAATCGCCATAATAACCAAAAACTATATTGTAAAAAAAATTTTCAGTGTTGATTATTATATTATACGTTATATGAATTTATGTATGAATATTTCTATTAAATCATTAATAAAATCGATATTCGATAGCACGATAAAATTTTTTGTGCTATTTTCAACTCGCATGCTATTTAAATAGTGAATATTAACTATATTCTATATCACTGTACACCTCCTAATACATTAATTTGTTTAAAATTTTGAGCTAGGGTTTTTAACAACACATTTCACAATGTGGTAATGAAAAAATTAAAAAATAAATTGACTCAACAGAGATATCTGGAACTAAAGTTAGATTAATCGCTTATTTTAAATACAGAACAATCAGGCGCTCATCTATTATTTCGATTAATAGTTTCTTTAATAGTTTTTTTTTAAATTAATTACCAAATGGCTATAAATAGTCTTATTTCTCATAACTGCTGTAAATATAACTTGTTATTATACTATATAGGCAATTTAAATTTGTAAAATTTGTTCTGACCTTAATATCTATATATTTGAATCTTGACAAGTGCGAAAAATACCTTGAAATATATTAATGGAATTTTTATGATTCTAATGTAATTATAAATCGATCAATCAGTCAATTATTGTACATGTAAAATTTTTTTCTGTATTTCAGGTTTCTATAGATTTATAATTAGACTTTTTTTATATTTTATGATATAAATTTATAGAAAAATCTAAATAAAAAGTTCATTTAAACTCTATATTTGATGGATTTTGGTAGATTGAATTTCAAAGTAAATAAGAAAAAATTTAATTTCATAAAAACTCATCTTTTTATAATGCAATTTCGAAAACATAAAGAATTCAATTTTTGTAATTGTTGAGCTACTTGATTTTTTTATTTCATTTTATAAACTCCAAATTAGCCGTTTTTTTTTATTCTCAGAGAGTTTATTAAACATAATTTAAAAGCATACTAAACACTATCAAAAAATATTTAAAAAGTTAAAAAATATTAAAAAAATAATTTTTCAACCGACCTCCCTCCGCCGCTCTAGCAGCTCCATACC